>JAMRYI010000842.1:0-67329 GCA_029231635.1 Ditylenchus weischeri | reverse complement strand
TGGAATGATAAACATCATGCTAAAATATTAACACGTTAATAAAAAATCGAAAATAAATTTTTTCAACGTGCCCAAGAACTTTTGGATCAACCTAATATAATACTTTATTTTAAATTTATTTAAACATCAAAACAATGCACTTTGTTGTCTGTTACATTTTGGATCCATGCACAAAAAGGAGGAATCATTACAACAGGAACTGAAATATTTGTATTATACCTGAGTCTAAATATTGGGTTTCAATCATTATTATCCGGTCTTTTTCCAAAAATGTTTGGAACTAAAGTGCTAGACAAATGTTATCACAAATAAAAGTCGATATATGGTTTGAAAGAGGAGACTCAGGGCAACAAAACTATATATTTGAAATTTTTTATCGTACAATTATTATTTCTTAAAGCGAGCTCAAAAGTCCGCCAAGAACTTTTGGTACACGAGTTAATACATTTTTTAGGTGAAAACTTAATTTAAAGACAAAAATAAGGGCGCTGGAGGCTAAAGTATGGTATACCACATGTTCCCAAAACTGGGGTTTGACCCCTAATTCGAACGTTTCAGGTCGTAATTAGTACGAGAAACATGTTTTCCGGTGGCGGAAAGACATTTGCAAAAAAAAATTGACCGAAATCGACCAACACCACAGGGTTCCCTGAACACCCAGCTCGCATTACGTTTAGGGCCAAGGTTGACCCTTATACACACCTGCCTGCCTAATGTTATTTTTGCATAAAAAAGCACTTTGCCTCAACATTCCAGTGCCTGCCGAAGGCAGGCAGGTGTGTATGGGGTCAGCCCTTGGGTCTGAATAATGTACCCCCAAAGGGGCTTCCTATTATCTAGGGTGCCTGCCGAAGGCAGGCAGGTGTGTATAAAGGGTCAGCCCTTTGGCCTGAACAATGTACCCCCAAAGGGGCTTCCTATTGAATTAGGGTGCCTGCCGAAGGCAGGGGTGTGTATAAAGGGTCAGCCCTGGCCCGAACAATGTACTCCCCAAAGGGGCTTCCTATTGATTAGGTGCCCGCCGAAGGCAGGCAGGTGTATAAAGGGTCAGCCCTTGGGCCTGAACAATGTACTCCCCAAAGGGGCTTCCTATTATTAGGGTGCCTGCCTGAAGGCAGGCAGGTGTGTATAAAGGGTCAGCCCTTGGCCTGAACAATGTACCCCAAAGGGGCTTCCTATTATTAGGGTGCCTGCCGAAGGCAGGCAGGTGTGTATAAAGGGTCAGCCCTTGGCCCGAACAATGTACTCCCAAAGGGGCTTCCTATTAAATAGGGTGCCTGCCGAAGGCAGGCAGGTGTGTATGGGGTCAGCCCCTTGGCCCGAATAATGTACCCCAGGCTTCCTATTGAATAGGGTGCCTGCCGAAGGCAGGCAGGTGTGTATAAAGGGTCAGCCCTGGCTCCGAACAATGTACACCCAAAGGGCTTCCTATTAATTAGGTGCCTGCCGAAGGCAGGCAGGTGCGTATAAAGGGTCAGCCTTGGCCCCTAAACGCTAATGCGAGCACTGAATTGCGTTCTGGAACCCTGTGGTTTTGGTCGATTTGGTCAAATTTTTTTTTGCAAATGTCTTTCCGCCACCGGAAAACATGTTTTTCGTACTAATTACGACCTGAAACGTTCGAATTAGGGGTCAAAACTTACTTTTGGGAACATGTGGTATACCATAATCCTGCCGCGCTGGAACCGGCGCCCTTATTGATGAGGGTGGTTTAAAAAGGTTCGACTGTAGCACTTACTTTTTTTAATCTAAAACCTTTTTACCTGTCACATTTTTCTGATTTTCTGGTTCTTCATTTATACCACTAAAAAGAGCATTAGCAAAATATCGACCTTGAGATAACGTTGTTACGGGTCCTCCTTTGCTATCCTAATAAAAAATAGTCTAAAAAAGAATTTTAATCTAAAATAAATAGTTACCCAAAAACTACTGAAATTTTGAGAGGCAGTGCACATAATCCTCGACTTATAATTTTCATCATTCTCGAATAATCTGAAAAGTTCAATATTGTTTTAGGGTGTAGCAAAAGCTTGTGTACAAACACCCTATAAGAAGACCTTTTTTCTGACAGGAATGTCAGATTTCTCCGCAAATTTTTCGCTAAATATTTTAAGAATTTAAGCTAGATTTCTAAAATTTTAAATTATTTTGTCATATAAAAAATAGATAGATAGATATATTTTAATACATAGATTTGAAAATAAATATTGAATTTTCCCATCATGGCTCATATTTCAAGTCATATTAAAACTCATATTAAAAACAATATTTTTTATGCACTTGTAATTTAAAAACATGCAATTAACATATAATAAAGGCTTCTGTTATTTTACACTATCATTTTTAAGGTTTTAAACTTCAAAAAAAAATGTGCAGAAATAAATTTTGGGTCACAAAGTTGTGTCAGAAAATTGTCAGATTTCAATAAGGGGTTCGTCAAGTTTCGTCAAGCCCATTCTGACATGTTCTGACAGGGGTGGGGGTTCCCAAAAACGGCCTGTCAGTCTGACATAATTTATGGATGTTCCCTAACCGGTAGTGACATACCGGCTAATTAAAATGTTTCAATAACTTACTCTCCACAAAATTCGGTATCCTTTACTACAAGGTCTGTTTCAACCAGCAAAGAATAATTTCTGTAGTTCAATCCAATAAGTTTAGTAAAATCACCACTGTGCAGAATATTTTTGCTGGGCAAACAAATTTTGTTAGCGAAAATGGTAGAAAAATCTAACTCTTCTTTCAGCTGAAAATATTTATTTAATCAAGTGGCAGGATTTAATTATACGGCATGCCAGTTACCAATGGGAATATTTTTGAGTACCGAGCTGGAGAACTAAGTGTATTTCACTAAGAACTGCAAAAATAATTTAGCAGTAAGAACTTACAGAGCAAACACAATTTCTGGCGAACCTTTAAGCGGAAACATCTTGATTAAGCTACCGCCACATCAACCATCAACCGGTAAAAACGGCCTGTCAGTCTGACATAATTTATGGACGTTCCCTTACCCATCCAGAGGCCACCCACAGACCAGGACGCAAACCACAGTGATGTTAGTCCAACCGGCTGATAACGCCGGTTGATTGCCCAAGACTGGCTGTGAGTGAGAATAAAAATTTTTGTCCTCACAGTCATTGAGTGGTAGTGAGAACTGAAAAAATTCCTGTGAGTGAGAGTGAGATTCTCATTAAGAATTCTCAATGAGATTCTCACTCGGAGTGAGCTCAACAAAACACTGGTTCAGGCAAAAGTGGTCGTCTCCATACAGTGCTCCTCAGTGGTCTTTAAATACAAGATTCTCAGCTTTGGCAGGTAATATTTATGAAGTAGTCTAGGCTATGCTGTTGCTGTTTCATGATTGTGATTTTAGTTTGTTCTGTTCCGTAATGAAGTGGTCAGAAACAACTCTTCGCAAGTTCGGGCTCACGTTCAAGCAATATCCACAGAAAGTGATCGGAATCAAGTAGCTTAGTCAAGATGTTTCCGCTTAAAGGTGCAGTTTCGCCAGGGGTGGATTATTGAAATTGTGTTTGCTCTGTAAGTTCTTACTGCTAAACTATTTTTGGTTGATCCTTTGGTCTTTATTCTCCAGCAATCATCTGAATCAAGTAGTCAAGATGTTTCCGCTTAAAGGTGCAGTTTCGCCAGGGGTGGATTATTGAAATTGTGTTTGCTCTGTAAGTTCTTACTGCTAAACTATTTTTGGTTGATCCTTTGGTCTTTATTCTCCAGCAATCATCTGAATCAAGTAGTCAAGATGTTTCCGCTTAAAGGTGCAGTTTCGCCAGGGGGTGGATTATTGAAATTGTGTTTGCTCTGTAAGTTCTTACTGTAAACTATTTTTGGTTGATCCTTTGGTCTTTATTCTCCAGCAATCATCTGAATCAAGTAGTCAAGATGTTTCCGCTTAAAGGTGCAGTTTCGCCAGGGGTGGATTATTGAAATTGTGTTTGCTCTGTAAGTTCTTACTGCTAAACTATTTTGGTTGATCCTTTGGTCTTTATTCTCCAGCAATCATCTGAATCAAGTAGTCAAGATGTTTCCGCTTAAAGGTGCAGTTTCGCCAGAGGTGGATTATTGAAATTGTGTTTGCTCTGTAAGTTCTTACTGCTAAACTATTTTTGGTTGATCCTTTGGTCTTTATTCAATCACCAATCAATCACCGCAATCGCAATCACCTGAATCGAGAAGTCAGCAGCACATTTCAATCATTGTTTTTTGATTGCGTTCTACTGTTTTCTTGCTTTTATTCCTTTGTCTTCAGGTTGAAGAGGTCACCGCTCTCAAATGGTCAGGGCCAGATGTCGTTCTCCACAAGTTCGGGCTCATGTTCAAAGGTGGTTTCCGGCGAATAGTCGATATTGAATTCCTTCAGTCTTTGCTCTTCAGTGGTGTAAGGTATCAAGTCAAATGTTGAGCCGCTTTTCAGTTGCGGAACCAAGAAGTTAAAAAAACATTTATTTCTCCGATATTGTTGTATTTTTGCGTGTGTCTCAATAAAATCGTTCAGGTGCAGTATTGCCCATATTTGAGAAGTCAGAGGAAGATGCAGATATATTGAGATTTTACCGAATGGGAAATCAAAAAAAATTATTGGGGTGTCCATATTCCTATATCGGGTGTCACTATAACGACAATGTCACTAAAATATTTTCATTGGTGACGGCATGCTCTTTTATACTATTAGGTTGATCCAAAAGTTCTTGGGCACCTTGAAAAAATTTATTTTCGATTTTTTATTCGCTTCTTTTTCGTCGTTTCATCTCATCTGTCTTTTTTAGATGACAGACGATCATTTACGCCACATTCTGCTGTTGCAACATTCTGTGTCGCATGTGGCAGCACCGGTGAAAAACAAGATCGCTCAGCTTGGATGGGAAGTTCTGCCTCACCCGCCATATTCTCCTGATTTGGCTCCGTCCGACTTCCATTTATTTCGCTCGATGCAGCACTTTTTGGCTGGCAAAGAATACGCAACAGAAGAAGCAATTTTAACAGATCTGCAAGTTTATTTTGATTCGAAACCGATTAGATTCTTTGTTAAAGGTATTGGGAGATTGCCTGAAAGATGGCAAAATGTTGTTGATGTTGAGGGAGATTATTTTGTTGAATAAAGATTTTGGAGAGCTGTTTTGTTGATGTGACTTCGAGTGATATCTCCTCTGAATTAGATCTGCAAACATTGGAATGATAAACATCATGCTAAAATATTAACACGTTAATAAAAATCGAAAATAAATTTTTTCAAGGTGCCCAAGAACTTTTGGATCAACCTAATACTTATATTCATTTACCTCAATTACAGCCAAACTTTTCTTTAAAGAAGCTTTAGACTTGGGGGATTCTGTAAAATTGTCAGAGATGTGAAACTTTTTGACATATGAGCCTTTCTCATTTTGCGGCACCAAAGGTGGACCCTCGAGTATCACTTTTCCAAGCAAGCGTCTGGTCCACAGACTAACCATTATATCTCTTGAATTTGCCTGTAAGCTGAAATTAAAAATTGTTTAGTCTTCAGTTCCTAGTATACCGTAAAATTAGGGTTGCATTTGGTCGGTTAACCGAAAACCGGGTTTTTTTTTGGCAAATAAACCGAAATCGAAAACCGGTTTCCGAAAAACCGAAAACAGGTTTTAGCAAAATACCGGTTTATTTGCGACAAAAATTAACCGAAAACCGGGTACAGTTCGGTTAACCGACCGAAAATTTTTGAAAAAATCGGAACCGAAAACCGGTCTGAAAAAAAACCTGTTTTTTTAAACCGACCGATCCAAAAAAAACGACCGAATGCAACCCTACGTAAAACCTCTAATATTAGCCCACCAGCTGAGCGGCCATCGGCAACATTGCTCAGCATTCATTGTTTAGAAACCATTACGTGACATAATGTTTCTCAGCAACTTGCTAGCAAAGTTTTATCCGAACAAAAAGTTTGAGGTGTCTGTCCAAAGCAACAATGAAGTTTAAGTTTCTTTTCTACAGGGTGTGTCAGAATTACACGCACTTTTTTAAAAATTTTTGATTTTTTGGTCCCCGAAGTTGCTGGTTCGAGAGTACACCTTATTTTTTGGACCCACTTTCGATCTAGGAACTCTAAAATCAGGAAAGTTTTGGGCAATACAAGCCTGGGTTTCATAGGCGCGATGGAAAGGAGCAGCGTCCTAAACACGTACACATCGATCAACGCATTTAAACACATAAATGGAGTATGAAAAAAGCAGCAGTTAAAAACAGAAAAATAAGAAATGAACAAAAATGATTATTCACCTACATTCTCCTTTGCTTTGCCTTTCATCAACCCGTCTGGCACAAATAAAAAACAGGAAGAAATGCTATGTCATAGTGTATTTGTATGTTAATTTGGAAATACAGGGTGTCCCAAATTTCGGGGACGCTTCCTCTTGGTCATAAGTTATAATATTTCCAACCGATTTAACTCAAATTTTTTGCAATGTACTCCCACTGTTATAGGCAACAGCATAACACTGAACTTGCCGAGAATGTCAGTGATAATCGGTCCCAACCAACAACACACAAAAAGGCCAAAAATCAACAGTTTTCAAAGGACCCTCTCAAAGCAGAGATGAAAAGACCTGTCCAAATTTGAATTTCTTGGCGTTGTGCTTCTTCCCCTCCATTTTTGAATTCTTTTACTCATTATCCTTTTTACCCGTCCCATAAAACGACAAAAAAATGCGACAAGAGTGCACTCGAAACAGCTCAGGATGCTCATCTTGGAAGAAACTTTATTCAGCTCAGCAAGAAACACCAAAGGAGATACGGAGATTCACCGAATTTCAACCTTGGCGCCTTCTGTAAAATGCCTTCTGGGGAAATTCCAAACTAACCTTGTTTTTGTCTTCGACTTTATGTTGAGGCTTCCCGTCGTTTATCCCACCATTTGTGAATAGCATTGCGGGTAAGAGTCCTGACGTTTCTTCCAAACTTCTTGCGATAGGAGATCTGCACTTGTTTTGGTTGACCAGTTGCACCATACCAGATCACTGCCCGGGCCTTCTGTTGAATGGTGTAGTCGCTCATAGCTGAAAAGGATGATGAGGATAGGACAGGAAGGAAAGAGAAGAATTTCAAGAAAGATCACGATTAACAAAAACCGAGAAACATACGTCAAGAAATTCAAATTTGGACAGGTCTTTTCATCTCTGCTTTGAGAGGGTCCTTTGAAAACTGTTGATTTTTGGCCTTTTTGTGTGTTGTTCGTTGGGACCGATTATCACTGACATTCTTGGCAAGTTTCGTGTTATGCTGTTGCCTATAACAGTGGGAGTACATTGCAAAAAATTTGAGTTAAATCGGTTAGAAATATTAAAACTTATGGCCAAAAGGAAGCGTCTCCAAAATTTGGGCCACCCTGTAAATATTGTTCCAAACAATTAGCTCAAATTTTGTTTCAGAAATTTTTTCACACCAGTTATCATTGTGTTTAAGTTGCTAATTTATGTTTTTCAGAATTTCTCAAGCGTACTTTGCAAGTGGAGTGGTCAAATCTGGACTTGTACACAATCAACAAAATCGTGGAGGACTTTCCAGGAAGAATCAATGCCTGTATAGATGCCGACGGTAAAAATTTTGAGTGATCATTTGTTATTATGTATGCTGTCTGTTGTTGTTGCATTTGTGGGCGGAATAAAAACTTTTGAGAGATTGTTGAAGTCGTTGGCCTTTTATATCTGTGTCGTTGGATGAGCAAAAAGGTGTGTCTAGAATACAGCTCGGACAAGGAGTTAGCTCGCCAAATTTTTTAAAAAAGTGCGCGTAATTCTGACATACCCTGTACAATTTTCTCCACAAGGTAATCGAACCACATTAATCTACCCGAACTATTCCAAACCATATCAAATCACCCCAAACAGTCCCCAACCATCCCTATTCACCCCAAATCACCTCAAATAACCCAAAACTAACGCTGGATTTTAGAGTTCCTAGACCGAAAGTGGGTCCAAAAAATAAGGTGTGCTCTTACGAAGATTCAAACCAGCAACTTCGGGGATCAGTGTATGAAACTGTACACCTTCTGCGCTTAATAATCGCTCAGAACCCACACCGGAGTGGCCAAAAAGTAAAAATAACTGGTTTTGGACGCTTATTAAGGGGGTAACGTTTTGTAAAAAAACAATTGAGCGGATCGGGATTCCGGTCCGATGGGCTTAATCGCTCAGTATTTAACACTAATCCACCCTGAAATAAATGACGAAAGGTTTTTTTCTAAAAATTTGTTCGAAAAAATCTATTGGGTTTTTCACAAAGTTACTAGCCCACCTATAACTCACTTTCTTACCAACTATATAGCAAAACTGATATTTAGGTCCCTTGGGTGATCACTATGGAGAGAGTTGACTGTATTGGCACCCAGAGGTGTACCCAGGATTTCTGACAGGGTAAAAAGCACCACGCGATAATTTTTTTGAGGTGATTTTATTCACCTATACAGTCAACCCTCTATATAACGATATAACGTCCCCCAAGATAAGGAGTTAGACGCTTTATATAACGGCCCCTCGGTAAAATGGCCCTCTACGGCCGGTCTCGAGGGGGCCGTTATATCGAGGGTTGACTGTAATGTTTTTAAAATTTGACGGGGAAAATATCTAACAGGAGGAGAGGGAATGGCGTAATTTGACTTTTTCTAAATTAGAGGTACCACTATATTAGGAGGTAAACTTTACCGTATTTGTTTGCTGGTCAATAAAAAATCAATCCCATGGTGCTACAGTCAACTCTCGATATAACGACACCTCTTGGGGACCCGCCGTCCCTTGCTTGCCTCAAATACGGCCACATCTAACTCAGCAGCAATCGCCAGAGCCTTTTCCTAAGACAGAAGACGAGTTAGAAACAATAGACAACTACTAAAACAATTACCTTCAAGAGATCTCCGCTCACTGGGACGTTCTTGGTTCTAACTTGCTTGTGCCAAACGACTAGCGCTTCTTCTATCTAAATGTTTTGTTGTGAAACAAGAACGTTTTGCCTAAAATTTGAAGAAGTGCAACGAAAAGAGCCATGATTTCTAACCTGACTTCCACCATCAATAGCTCCAAAAACTTTTTCTTTATCCTTTAGAATTCTGATAATTGTGCCTCTTGGGATGCTGAATTCAGCTGCCAGTTCGGTGTTGTTCTTCTGATCTGATGCATCGATTATAGCCTTCTTGGTTTCGAGCGAGATTAAACGTCGTTTGCTTGGAGTTTGCATCGGAAATTTTACCTTCGATTGATTACTTTTGATTACCTTAAAAAATCAACAAAGGGAATTTAATACAGGAATAAATACGGGAAGAATTTAGACAAAATATAACAGTGTCAGTGTCTGAGAATTCAAAGAGCGAATATTTGTAAATTATTGGTAAAAATTGCCATGTGTCGTTATAGCCAGGGCAATATTCTTTGAAAAATTTTCGCCGAGGTGTCGTTATAGCGAGATGTCGTTATACTGCGGGTAAAGTTAGCCTTATGTAAGGCAGATCGAACCAAATCTCTCTTGTGGTGTCGTTATATCGAGAGTGTCGTTATAGCGAGGGTTGACTGTAATATATCGGATGCCAAAAAAAGTATGGTACAATATAAACAATACGTGGCGCTAGTATAGAATACCCCCCAAAATCAGACCTTATAAGAATCGTTGAAACTACCCTTTGGAACAACAAGTTTAAGCTTAGCCCTTAGGCTTAGGGGTAGGCCAGCGTATGGAAGTTGTGACTAATAAGTGTTTTACGCACTTTTTCTAGGGTCTGGAACATATATTTGGGTGCTCTTTACTTAAGTTTTAGAAGGCATAAGTTTTTGGGGGTATTCTATACTAACTTCCAATACTTGAATTTTTGTGCAAATGACTTACTAATTTGGCAATGCTTCATAGGCTTCAGGTGTGTACCAACTCTGTACATGACCTTTCGGTAGGTATAGGCATTCAGCTGCAGTAATTACATGTGACTCACTAATCAGAAAACCTCTGCAAATGTGAGAATTCATCCAGTTGCCATGGCTGGGACAACTCCATATGCTCTCAATGCGTACCACCCACAAGTGATCTTGTCGTGAGTCAGGAACATCATTCTATTTTTAAAAATACAAGGTGCTTCAACTTCTCTTCCCACATTTTTTCTTTAACTTTTTTACTCTTTTGTCCAATCTTTTATTAAAAAAGCGTGCCTTGGTCTCTTCTGTGGTTCTTGATCATTTTTGCTTTGGTGACTACCTCCGCGTACTATTTGTTGTGCTGTTTGGACAGCATATATGCTGTTTCAGTGAAAACGCGATGTTTATATTGGGTTGATTCATAATTAATGCAGATTTTTGTTGCCTTATGATTCTTTTGATCTATTTCTTTTTTAAATTTGCTTTTTTGTTTTAAAGTATGCCCTCGCTTTTAGTTAAGAAGAATGCGCGTCGAAAACCACCTTCACATGCTCTACCACTTCGAGAAAGGATGGACGGCAGCGCAGTCTTTTCGCGATATTGTCGAACTCTTTGGCGAAGAGGCGATCAGTCAAAGTCAGGTGGAAAGATGGTTCAAGCGTTTCAAATCCGGTGACACAAGCTTGCAAGATGAGAAAGGAAGAGGTCGCCCATCTGACTTTGATGATCAAGCTCTCAAATTAGCGGTGGAAGAAGACGAGAGCCTGACAACAAGGATGCTGGCTGAACAGTTTGATATCGGGCAAGCAACAGTCGTTAGACATCTCAAGAAACTCGGCAAAGTGTGGAAGATGGCTGGATGGGTCCCTCATGAGCTCTCTGATTACAATAAGGAGGAAAGGGTCTGAATATTTGGCCAATTGCTTGAACGGAACGAACGAAATCCTTTTCTTTCAAATCTTCAAGTCTTCAAATCCGCATTAATTATGAATCAACCCAATATATAAAATATTATGCTCTTCATGCTCTTAAATTCAAAGCATAAATGGATAAAAGGTGGTCGGACATTTTCGCCAAAAGTCACATCTTGGGCTGTTTTTTTGTATTGATTATTTGGAGTTGTAGCCATTCGTGCCTGGTCATTTTTTCGTCTCTGGTCAAGACATTTTCTATTTTTTGAAGTTTTTCTTGGATATAGCCTTCCTAAAAAACTACAAGAATCGCCAAAAAAAACAATTCAGACTAGCATTCTAACTCATTAGAAAGCTTTACGGCTTCAACTCTCTCAAACTCGGGCTTTAGGAAAGAGTTCTAACCAAGGACTCTTATGCCGAGTTGAATATCTTTTCAGCGTTTCGCTAGAGATATTTATTTCTTTACAATGTTGAACAGGCTTGAAGAATCGTCGGAGGCTTGAAAACATCGTACTCTTTTGTACTTTCGATCACCTGGACTGAGTTCAAAGTTTGTTCGCGATGTTTGTGCCCAAAACACAAACATTTTCTACTAGAAATTAAGGTAAGAACCTGTAAATGTGTACCCGCTTTAAAATGAACGGGAAATTCTTGAAAATTTGCAAAAAAAAACGACAGGGGGACCAGGGCATCCATTTTTTTGAAGATGAGCGAATGTGTCAAAGAGCCAAATTCCTAATGCTATAAATTTCAGAAAATGTGAGCAATCTAGTCTAAATAAAATTTGATGTTTAGTATTTTTTCTAAAAACCTTGTTCGAATATAAATCTGGAAGTCCACATTCAGAGCTTTCTTTTAATCCTGTCACCAGCTGATGTAAAAATACTACAGGTAGAAAATAATGTATATTCATCATTAGAAATGTCGAATTTGTTTTCTTTTGACTAAAAATTGTTTAACCTATATACAAAAGACTTGAATACAGTCGACGCTCTCCATAACAAACCCCGTGAGGATCGGCTTCAGGAGTTCGTTATGGAGAGAGTGGACTTTTGAGGCAAAATTTAGCCAAAAACTACAATTTTTGCCAAATTTTTGAACTAAACACAGGAAATATGCATGTAATAATTGTTTCCACATCACTCTAGGTATAAACAAGCAATTATGGGAAGAGTTTAGAAGAATACAGGGTGGCGCAACGTAAACTGGTGAATGAATTTTTGCCATAACTTTTTTATTTTCAAAGATTTTGACGAGATCTTTTTTAAAAGAAAGCTGAATAGATGAGAAAGCGAATGATACCAAACATGCTTATTTTTGTTGCTGAGATCGTTTTTAAAAATGTGTTTTATTAAAATGTTAATTTTTCCTTCTATTAGGCCATGGTTTACACAGCTCAAGAGAAAGCCAAGTGCGTCGAGTGGTTCATAGAATGACCTCTGCTGTTTTCTCTTCCGTTCTCACTGTCTGAAACAAAGAAAACAAACCGTGCAAGCAGATCACGCAAATCAAAAACCAACCTTGATGTTTGGCCTCTTTTTCCTTTCGACGCTGCCTTGCCCCTTGAACTTTGTGTACCAATCCAGAATTGTGTCTCGCTTTGGCACCTTTGCATGAATTCCTAGCTCCCTTCGGTATCGAACGCTGAACGCTGCGACGCTTTTCCCTTCTTCTATGAACCACTCGACGCACTTGGCTTTCTCTTGAGCTGTGTAAACCATGGCCTAATAGAAGGAAAAATTAACATTTTAATAAAACACATTTTTAAAAACGATCTCAGCAACAAAAATAAGCATGTTTCGTATCATTCGCTTTCTCATCTATTCAGCTTTCTTTTAAAAAAAAGATCTCGTCAAAATCTTTGAAAATAAAAAAGTTATGGCAAAAATTCATTCACCAGTTTACGTTGCGCCACCCTGTAAAATTTTCTGGAAAAAATATGCCTTGGTTTCCCCTGTGGTGTTTTTCAGGTTTGGCCAGTTCAGGGGTTTGTTATAGGGAGAGTTTACCTTACAAATTAAAAAAGCATCAATTATAACTATTTTAAAGCAAACCAACCAAACCAAACAAATTGGTTCGTTATAGAGAGAGTTCGTTGCCGAGGAAGTTCGTTAAAGAAAGCGTCGACTTTATCACAAGTTCTCTAGTAAGCCATCTATCCTAAAAAGAAAAAAATGCACCTATCGCATTTACTTGACATGTTTTGGCGCTAGTGAAGAATAGGGTTCCAAAAATCAGCTTGGTCTCCCCTGTTGTTTTATTTGTAAAAACAACAGGGGACCAAGCTGTTTTTTATTAGGACTGTTTTTATAGGACCAAACTAGTTTCTACGAAAAACAAGAGGTGGGAACAAGCTGTTTTTTACGAAAAAACAACAGGGGGGACCAAGCTGTTTTTTACAAAAAAACAACAGGGGGGACCAAGCTGATTTTTGGAATCCTATTCTTCGCTATAGCCCATGTTTTTTAGAAAATTGAAAAGGGAAGAGTAAAGAAAAAAATATTCACAACAATGTGCATTATTTCAGTTGAAAAGCTTCTATTTGTTTAAGTACTTAAGAAAGACTTTTTGTTGACCGATGACCAGGCGAATACAGTTGTGTCAAGTGACTTGACTAACCAGTTAGAAAATAGTCGGATAACAGTGATAGATACTATTTTAAGTAAATTAATGTGATTTTATTATTTTTTTACATTGTCGTAAGTTATCAGCGATAACTGTAAATTTATCAATAAACACAAAGTCTTTCGCGTTAAAATATACTGATTCGGGTACCCGCTAGTGCTTCCGGAGTATCCACGTGGTTCGGGTACGCGCTGGTTGTTCGGGTGTATCGTCGTGGTTTGGGACAACGCCGGTAGTTCGGGAGTATCTAAGTGGTTCGGGTACTCGCTGGTGGTTCGGGAATATCCACGTGGTTCGGGTACGAGCTGGTAGTTCATGAAATTTCTACATGAATAAAAAACAGGCAAAATACAACAAAACATGTGTAGATTTAGCAAATATACTCCTTTTTCAATGAAAAAAATGACATGAAATTGTTTTTTCAATGTATTGTTTAAAAACCAGTATAGTGTGTGTGTTTTTATGAAAAATATGTATGTAAATATGTTTTTATAATATTTGTAAATATATAAATTTTATAAATAAATTTTATGTTTTTAATGTATTAAATGTATTTTACATTTGTCTTTATAAATAAAGTTTTATTATCACCATGTTTTTTAATTCATCAAACATATTATTTCTTATAATATACTTTGTGTTATTTATTTTTATTTTAAGTTCATTATGAAAAGGTTTATTATGATCATCATATGGAAAAATCTCCCAGTTAGTTAATGTATTAATTAACTCTTTTTTATTCGATGTTCTCCGGAAAAAAAATTCATATGATTATATCTCAATTTTATAATGTCCGTGAGCAAGAGTATCAACCAGTGTTTCCAGAATACAGAAGCAGAATGAGAAACAGAAAGAAAAGAAACAGAATTTGAAATGACATGAGAAACAGAGACATAATTTTGTGTTTCTGTGATGAAACAAACTCTGCTTCTGTTTCTCATTCTGTGATCAAACAAATTCTGTTTCTGTTTCTCATTCTCATCTCATTTTTCAATCTGCTTCTGTCTTTAGAATGCTTTATGTTTTCACATTTGATTTACACACACATTCTCCCAAGTTTAATTATACTATTAGCTATACAAATGTCACACAAGAGTGTGATATATCAGCTTCGTCTGTAATCAAGAAGAAAAGGAGATGTGGTAGTACTCGCGGTCTAATTCTGAACAACTTTTGCGAGGATGTTTTACGCCGTGAAGTGTGCAAAGATGTGAGGTTTTTAGTCGGAATAAAAATGATATGAGAATGAGAAACAGAAACAGAATTTTTTTGATTGCAGAATGAGAAACAGAAGCAGAATTGTTTGATCGCAAAAACAGAAGCAAAATTTTCAAGATTTTTGAGGGGTTGAAAAATAATTCCCCATGGGGAGTTAATAGAGTAAATAAGGTAACTTCATTTCCGAAACAATAACACATTCAAAAAAGTTGTGCCGAAAGTTATCAGAATAAAAATGTGTCCTGCGCGCATTCAAACGTGTGAAATGCTCGTTGTCGGCAATGGCTATCCTTTAACGCCGTAATAATGTGTGGATTTTTTCCTTTGTTATTAACTAAGTTTTTCGTTTTCAAATTAATGAAGTCACGTCTTCAAATTTACGAAGTGTCATTATTGATACCAAAATCTCAAACACAATGCATCTATTAAAATCCAAAAATCTTAGTCCTGCAGCGTAATCCTTGGGTAGCGCAATCTTTTTATATGAAATATAAGACCACTAGACTTTCCACTCCAGCTTGTTACTCTAAAGTATATCCTAAGTAGTCTATTTGAACTATGGCTCGTGCAAAGAAGCAAAAAGCTGGAGTGGATCCGGAAAAAGAAGCTGAAACTCGTGCTCTGCTCAACGACTTCAAAAATAAATGTAAGAAAAAGTTAGAAAAAATTAAGAGACTGTCTCTATAATCCGACTTTTTTTTTGTAAAAGACCGTAAATGTGGTGCTACAGTCTTGTCTCGTTTATCCGACACCACCTCAAGTTCGTTCCCACCTCGGGTCCGACACTTTTTTCAGCTCTATTTTCGAAGACTTTTGCCAAATCTGATTCGCCAGTCTAGTCCCAAATATTGCAAGGATTCTGATTTTGCCCATCGTTTTTCCAAAATCCTTTCAGGTTGCCGTAAAGACCCGCGGCTCTCGGTTATCCGACACCTGATTTTTAAAAGGGGTGTCGGATAACGAGACCCGCAGTCTACGGCAACCTAGTTTTGAAACGATCGGCAAATCAGAATCACTGGGACTAGACTGGCGAATCAGAACAAGAATCTTCAGAAAGCTGAAAATCGGAACAGGTGAAGGGCACGAGGTGTCGATAAACAGACCCAACTACAGTCTAGTCTCGTTTATCCGACATTCCCTCAAGTTCGTTCCCACCTTGGGTCCAAAACTTTTTTTACCTCAATTTTTGAAGTCTTTTGCCAAATGTGATTCGCCAGTCTTAAATATCGAAAGGATTCGATATCGAAAGGATTTGCAAGGCGGTTGTCTAAGAGCCACGGGATGCGCGCTGGTTGGCTCAGCCTTTTAATTTTTTAGACGCTTTTGCGAAAACGGCGCTAGTGAAGAATAGGGTTCCAAAAATCAGCTTGGTCACCCCTGTTGTTTTATTTGTAAAAACAACAGGGGGGACCAAGCTGTTTTTTATTTATTTATTAGCTGTTTTTATTAAAAATTTATAGGACCAAACTAGTTTCTACGAAAAACAACAGGGGGGACCAAGCTGATTTTTGGAACCCTATTCTTCACTATAGCCGGATTCCGATTTTGCCGTTCGTTTTTTTTTAATCTTGCAATTATGCCATCAAGACCTGCGAGTCTCGATTTTACAGCACCTCTTTTAAAAATACCAAACTGTCGAATCACATTTGGCAAAATACTTCAAAAATTGAGGTAAAAAAGTTTGGACCCAAGGTGGGAACGAACTTAAGAGGGTGCCGTCAAATCGAGACTTGACTGTATTGGGGGTGTGGGCTTATCGGGGGTCTCAGTTAGCCTTATTTCCATACAACTAAACCTAGGTGGCTCAAGGTGTCGCTTTATCCGGCAATCGACTCAAAAAGATTTGAATGAATGTATGAACAGAGTAGAGCAAGATTTAGTCATAATCAAAGACCTTTTTTTGACTGCGACTATCTACTGCTCTGAACCCCACTGAAAATTTACCAAAACATTATGGTAAAAATGTTATATTGATAAAATGAAGAAACAATGTAAATGTAGAAATTGTTTTTTTATCATAGATCTCGAAAAAATACATCCGCAGATTTTGCTTCATCCCCTGGAATCATTTTATGGAAATAGCTTGGACTTGTCTCTTGACTATTTCTAAATTTCGATTGCAGTGCTTTCTCGGATTAACGTAATGCCTATGGTCCGCATATTTTTTTACCTTAATTTTTTAACTTTTTTTGTCGGTTCTGCATTGACAGTCTGGTCCCAAATATCGCAAGGGTTCCAATTTTACCGATTGTCTCTTAAAAGGTAAAACCCCGCTTTAACTCAGTTAGGCTTTTTTTTTAAATGTGGTTACGTTGAAGCGGGGTTTTGCCTTTTAAAAGCTATAATACTTTTGTTTTGTTAACTCGGGCGATATTCGGGACCAGACTGTCAATACAGAACTAACAAAGAAGTTGAAAAATCCGGGTGAAAAAATATGTAATTTTTTTTTCTTGTGGCAAAATATACTTTTTTGGGGCAACTTTTCCTTGGGCAAATTTTAATTTTTTATTTTTATTTTTTTATTATCATTTCCAAATAACAGCGAAATCTTTATTCAAGGCAACGCATAACATATTTCATAACAGCGACTATCATTCATCAAAATAATTTCCTTCGGCCTAAACAATTTTCTCCCATCTTTCCTGTTAATCTCTTTAACACTACCATTAAATGGTTGCTGATTTCTGGCTTAATTCCTTGGCCTCGAGGCATCTAAAACATGCTTAATAAGTCACATTTTAATGAAAAATAAAGAATTTCATAAAGAAATATGCGAAAAAGAAAAAGATCGATTCTGACTAAAAATTTGAAAAAAAACGCGACGAGTTATGACACATACTGGTAAAGTCGCAGGGCTACATGAGGGAAAACTTATTATTGTCGAAAACGAAAATAATTTTTTGTCTTAAACAGAAAATTAAAGAAAAAAACACTTTCGGCGATAAAAATAAGTTTTTCGGCGACAATAATACCGTATTTCTCTAATAGAGCCCCGGGGTCTTATTTTTGGAAAAATCGGAAAATTTGGAATTCGATCTCGAGATTTTCGGGTGCTCAACCAAAATCAAGAAAGTGCAATCGGTAGAGCTCGTCGGAGTTAAGAAAACGTAAACAGCTTTGCAAAAAATTGACTCTGGGCTGAGATATAGGTCCTCAAAGTTAGGGGGGGCTCTATTAGAGGAAATACGGTAAGTTTTCCCCGGCTACATGATAGTGTTATCACTTTAAAAAAAGATGAGAAAATTTAATAAAATCAATCAAAAGGAAAATTTGCCCAAAAAAAGTTAAATTTGCCCCAAGAAAAATGATTACCCTGAAAAAATGTAATAAATAAACTTTTTACCAGTTACGTTAATCCGAGAGAGCACTTTAGTTTAATATAGTCGAGTTTTGGTATGAAATCACACGCTTTTTTCGAACTCCACCCGGCTCCGACACTTTTTTCATCTCTATTTTCGAAGCATTTAAGAAATCTGAATTCAGTCCAATTCGGCCGATCGTTTTTGTAAAAGGTAAAAGTTTTGCCGTTAAGACTTGTCGGTCAGTATTAAGTATAACCCTTTTGAAAATCGGGTTCTTTTATATCAAGTTTTTAAAGAGGTATGCTCACCTGTTTCACAATTTGTCCCCGCCAATTCAAAAAATTTTCCGAATCATTGAACCTCTATACATATTTTTCAGCTTGGTTTCTAACAAAACAAGGCCTAGAATTTAATTTTATGTATAGTTTTGTTAGAAACCCAGTTGAAAAATCCGTACAGAAGTTCAATGATTTGGAAAAAATTGGCGGGGACGAATTTTGTAACAGGTGAGCATGCCCCTTTAAAGGGGTCCTAATGTTTTAAAAACGACCGGTATAATTGAAATTCATAATGGGTAATATTTAAATCTGCCCGCTAATTTCTGAAAAATGCCCGCTGATTGTTTTTGGAAATTAGCGGGCATTTTTCAGAGATTAGCGGGCAGAAACCGCCCATTCATAATACAAATCCTTGCATTTTTTTTGGACTAGATTAGTCAAGCAGATCGAAAATGCGTCAAAAATTGAGGTCGAAAAGTATTAGACCCACCTGGCGATGGAAATCAATGGCGTTCTCTTATATTCAATCTTGACTGTATTGTAGGGTAGTCGACTCGAATATTCGATTTCGAATATTATTCGAAAATATCCGACTTTTCTGGAATATCGAATCGGATATTCAAAAACAAGGGACCTCTATAGTATTTCGAAATTTCAATGAGGGGCTATGACTTCATTCATAAAAATAGGTATATCCCCTATTAGAACTCATTTTTTTCGCCTGTTCTTTTTTTAAAACGAAAGCTGACATTCTGGGGAACACGATGGTATTAGCGACAAAAGTGATTTCGCTATCTACGACCCGTTCTGGCCTTCGAAGTAAAAAAGCGTTACCCACCCACCCACACACGCCAAATACTATATAAGATTTAGAATATTCGACAACCCTACTGTATTGGAAAAAAAAATTTTTTTAATGTATCAACCCTTTGCAGTCAAAAATGATCTGGCCGACTTAGAGAAGGCCAAACGCGATTTCTGCTCCTCCTATGTGGACGCAATGATGGTTGAGTTTGAGAGATCAGTTCCAGAGGTTGCGCACTATGTGCTTCTATTCTGTACTTTATCAATCTTTTGCAGCATCTGCTCAACATGAAAGCATCAGAATTTGTACGCTCCATTAAAGAAGCAGGTGGTCAAATACAAATTGTTGAGTTTATTTATATTGTTATTACTGATTTTTTTTCCAGATAACGACATGGCTGAGCAAATGAACGAGCTGGAAATTTCTGGAGAAGTTGCTAATCCTGAAAACATGAAGACACCAACCAATCGAATGGGGTATGCTTTTTTATTAATCTGGTTAATAGAATTCGACCCAAAAATATGGGTTCGCCACTTTTCGCTCTCAGAGCCGTTACGCTCTCGAGCCGTTTCGCTCTCAGTTAAATAAATTGTGTTTTTTGGGGTGGTTTCATACCCCAGAAAACTAAACAAAAAAAGGTCCAAGGGGTGGTACCTAAACCAGGTATCCTAGATTTTAGGTATGTTTGGGCGGTTCGCGGCCAAACAACCCAACTTGTGGACCCTATTTGCTCCTCATTGCAAGGGATTGGGCAAGGGTGTAGATAGTAGTGCAAGAACATGATAAAGTAGGCCCCATATACAACCCTTTCCCCAAGTCCAATCATGACTGGACCATGGTTGGACCGAGGGTGGTACCCAAACCAGGTATCCTAGTGTTGGGTATGTTTGGACGCTTCGCGGCCAAAGACCCAACTTGCTCCTCATTGCAAGGGATTGGGCAAGGGTGTAGATAGTAGTGCAAGAACATGATAAAGTAGGCCCCATATACAACCCTTTCCCCAAGTCCAATCATGACTGGACCATGGTTGGACCAAGGGTGGTACCCAAACCAGGTATCCTAGTATTGGGTATTTTTGGACGCTTCGCGGCCAAAGACCCAACTTGCTTCTCATTGCAAGGGCATATATCCATGAAGGTGTATATATAGTCGAACCTCTCTATAAGACCACTCCGCTATAAGACCACCCCTGCTATAAGACCACTTAGGGCCGGTCCCCAGGGATGGTCTTATAGAGAGGTTCGACTGTACACCCAAAATTTAAAAAAGAGCACGCAAGCATCATTACGAAAAATAACAGCACAGAAACTCAGACTGAAAAATGATTGACAACGTTGCTAATTATACAAAAGCGTGCCAACACATGATGGTTAATCAAAATGTCAAAAAATGTGTAATTTTTAAATGAATATTTGACTGAGAGCGAAACGGCCGAAGCAAAACGTCCTGCTCCCAAAAATATAGATTTTGACTGAGAATTCGACCAGTCAAATTTTCAAAGAGAATTTCGATCACTTTTATATCCACTAATTTATATTGCTCTATTAAGAACTCGTCCATTCAAGTCTATGATGACCCCAAGTGGTGTGGCTATGAACATCCCCTCGATGATTACGCCTAGGGTGGATGGGTAAGTACTATTGGCTCAAGCTGTCTGCGTTCGTCCAGGCCCTATTAATATAAATTCCAGGCCAGTGATCCGCTCTCGACAATCTCGTGTTGGTGAAGTGCTGTTCTCAGTCAATGGAACTCCAGTTATGAACACTGACCACCTAACCCAATCGGTCAGCACCGTGACGAAAAAGGAACAGACCAAAGTTGTGGAGCAGGTATGCTTGCCTTATCCTCAAAATTTTAATGGTCAATAACGAGAGAAATCCGCGGATTTTTTCCAGCCTGCTCAGGAGGAGGCTAGAAATGTAATTTCAATTTTCGCTTCTTTCGTAGAAGTGTTCAAAACCATTTTCAAGTAATTTTTTTCCATAATAGGCCTAGAAAAACATTTTAGAGTGGAAAAATCCAACCGTCGACGAAACTTTCATATGGTGTAATAGAGTAAATACGGTGTATACAATCTTGACTGTTTTTATTCGTTTTCATGAAATCGCAAAATTAAGGTAGTTTCTGGCGGTAAATCAGTGGTGGAAATGATTCTGATCGATTCGATCTTTTTTGGCCCTGGAACCGAATCAACTCACTTAAAGTGTTCGTACTCAGTTGATCCCACTCATTTGATGCCAACTCATTTGATCCCAATTTCGGCATTAGGTGAATTCATCTTTGGCAAATCGTGCACTCGTTCACCAGTCAGTACTAGGATTTGAATCCGCCTGGTAGCAATAACCTTTTTGTGCTTATTAATACAGAATTACCTCGAAGTACTTCAAACAATTCTAGAATACTTCAAACAGATCCAAAGCACCTGGATATTGACTTGACGAACCGACCAGTTGACTGATCGATCATCCAAGTAGAAGTCTACCTGGACCATCCGAAATTTTGCACATCAGGAATATTCGAATAATGGGGTCTTTTCTATCTTTCTGGTCTCTCTGTTGTCGTTTTCTAGTTATATAAAGGCAGAATCATAAATACCAAAAATTCCTTTTTTACTTAACCGTACTTCATACCGATCACAATACAACCAAGAGAAAAGAATTTTTATTGATAAAATAGAAGAGTTTTAGCAACTTAAACGAACAAACAAAAGTGATGATCAACAATATGATTTTAGTTTTGAAATTCCTCATCTTCTTCTTCTCCCACCTCAGCAATTGGAAACTTTGCCGGATGATGCCGTACTGCTTTTAAGAATTCAATTCGATGTGCAGGCTGATAATCATTCGCTTTGTGGTAGTCATACTCTAAACGACGCGCTGACGTAGCGCTTCTGCAGGATTCACTCTCTGTTAAGCCGGCTTTCTCTGAAACCACGATGGCAGTGGAAGAGGACCCAAAGTTTCTGATGGCTGTAGCTTTCATCTTCGCTATCAAATTTCGACGCTGTAAAGTAAACATTGTTTTGAAAAGGCTAAATGATAAATTACCACACTGGCATTGGGACTCTGCATACAGATATGAGAATTAAGTAGCTGAAGACCATTGACTGACCCGAACACTGTTTTCGCCGTACCGTTGCATTTGCTCGTTTTTATACAGCGCCGATTTTGAACTGTTCCATTGCTTACTACCCTCCCTTTTACAAATTCATAGCCGTTGACGCCCAGGAACTCGGTTTGTTTGAGACAAAATCCCCTAGACATTTGAATAAAGGAGTGAAAGGTAAAAACAAAGGTTTTCTAACCTGAACAGATGGTTGATCTTGCAAGTTTCCCTTTTGTTTAGGCTCACCAATCAGCAATGCATCACTTACCGTAAATACTCTAATAAACGGGCCCACCTGCAGTTAACTATTTTCAAATTTGTTTTGCTTTTTCAACCCTAACATTTTTAATTTTTTAAAACGTACGACAATTTGTAAAGTGGTGTGGTGGTGATGTGATGAACTACTATCATTTTAAATGTTTTTCTACAATCCAATCTCAGTTCTACTGAATAATCTACGCACCAAGTGTTCGCCCATTTGGCGTGAAATTATTTTTTTTATTTTTTTCGGGTTCCAAATTCTGTTTTTGCGCTAATTCGAGCATTCTAAACATGGTTTGATAAAAGTAAAATGCTATTTTGTAGCGCAAAATCAAACAGCGCAAAATTCACATTGCGCAAAGTTCAAATTGCGCAAATGCAGATTGCGCAAATTCAAATTGCGCTAAATCATCTTATCGGATTTCCTCTTAAATAAATCAGCTAAATCAGCTTATCGGATTTCCTCTTGTATGCCGGTATGTCTGATTGTTAGATGGAACACGGTACACAAGAGAAAATAGCACCACGGTCTCGATTGAAAATGTATGGTTTAACATTAGTCCTAGCAATCTTTAGCCTTACAGTCGAGTCTAGATTAACCGACACCCCTCGGGACCGGCCTTAGGTGTCGGTTAATCGAGGGTGTCGGTTAATCGAGACTTTTAGACTTAAAGATCTCAAGGATGGCGGTTTATCGAGTTTCTTATGAACATACGAGAGATAATAAGATTTATTCTAAACAAATAATATTAATTCAACAATGGAAAAGAATTATGTTAGTTTTTTCTGCTTTTCTTTCAATTTGCGTTCTTCTTAAAAAACGGCGAAGCAAGAGAAAGATCAAAAAATTGAAAAGGAATTTTGAAATTTGACGGGAGTTTGAAAAAATTTCGAAAATATACAAGATGTCGGTTTATCAGGGGTAGTTTCATTGAAAGGAACCCGCCGAGGGATGTCGGTTAACTGAGGGTGTCTGATAATCGAGTGTCGGTTGATCGAGGGTAAGGCTTGTGGGATTTATTTGTCTGCCAACCAAATTTTTTTTAAGTGTCGGTTAACTGAGGGTGTCGGATAATCAAGTGTCAGTTAAACGAGACTCGACTGTATCAGTTGCGCAATCTGCATTTGCGCAATCGTTCGCTGCACGAAAAAAGGGGCCAAACGAATTACGTAAAAAAAATACGTAATTCGTTTGGCCCCTCTTTCCACAAATGGAAAAAAAGGGCCAAAAGTACCTACGCCCTTAGTTTCATACGATAAGACCATTTGTAATACAGGGTGTTTCAAGAAATTCGCACACTTTTAAACGGCCATAACTTTTTTTCTAGGGCGATTTTTAAAATTCTGTAAACGCAGATCGACTCAGTTTTTGATGACAATTTTTTTGGTATATAATGTGAAAAACACGATTTTCGCTTGGTCCCCCCTGTGGTTTCAGTCCTGGTCATGGGATGCATCGGGATGACCAGTGCCCAAACCACAGGGGGGACCAAGCGAAAATCGTGTTTCATTATACAAAAAATTGTCATCACTGACACAAAAATCGCCCTAAAGTTATGGCCGTTTAAAAGTGTGCGAATTTCTTGAAACACCCTGTATTTCAATTTTATAACGTGATATAGGCGTAATTTTTTTCGTAAGTCCTGTAAAATGAAAACTTTATTTTAGTTGCTGCAACGGTCAGAAACAGACATGTCACCAGCCACAAGAAAAATCATGCAACAGCTACGAATGGTTCTCGTCAAAAAGACGACGACCACAACATATGAACAGGGTCAAGAAGAGCAAGAAAACCAGACGCCCGGCGGTACTGAAGTTTAAAAAAGGAAGAAAAAAACCATTTGAAAATCATCTCTCACTTCTTCTGTGAATATAGTTTCGCCGGCACCATAAACTCAACATTAACTAAGCCACATTAATTCAGCAGTTTATTAATTCCACAAACAATCATTAATATTTGGGTACAAGCCGAACAGGCGCCTTAACAGGCGCTAAAATAAACTAAAAATGAAAAAAAAAAATTGGGGTCACAGGTTCGAAGACCCTTGAGCATACCTGGTTTTCCCACTTTTCTGGCAAAACTCAAAATTTTAAGCATCACATGTCAATTCTGATAGCATTAGCGTTCTCAGCGACCCCGATTTACCCTTAGATATGATGATAACAAAATATTATACAATCGGGAAGTGGGTTAAAATTGGTGACGGACATTTAAAATGATGACGGAGAAGCCGACAAAAATACTATATGTAGATAATTTCGGTTTTCGGACGCAACTGAAAATTCCTGAAAATAATAATTTTTCAACGTCGCATCACTAAAAACCAGGGCTCCCATCAAAATTTTTTGAAAATCAACGAATTTATTTATAAAATCAGCAATCAGCACCAAAAATCAGCGAATTTTCGAAAAGTACCTTTATTCACCGTAATAATTACTTTATTCACCGTTGAATTACGGCGTAATTCAACAACAAATCATCACCACAATGCTAAACATCATATTTTTTACCTCCTCGAATTTCAGTTAACAAGTTTCTATCATTCAAAAGCATCTGGAACATTTCAGTGCACGAAAAATCAAAATTGACATTTGTTTGAAGAAGACATTTAACTGTTTCGGGCTTCAGCGAGTTTCTCATATCCGTCCATTGGTCAAAAAACGAAGATAATTCAAAAATCAGCGAAAATTATCAAAATCAGCGAATATCAGCGAATCAGCGAATTTATTTTTTCATCAGCACTCCGGCCTCGAAATCAGCGAATCGCTGAGAAATCAGCGAGGATGGGAGCCCTGCTAAAAACGTTCTGCGGTAAATTGATCCCCGGTAAATTGATCCCCGGTAAATTAATCTTCCGGTAAATTGATCCTCGGTAAATTGATCTCGGTAAATTAATCTTCCGGTAAATTGATCCTCTAATTTAGTCTTGACAGGAATAGTTTTGATTATTATAATTTTTGAAAAATTTTGCGGGAATTTAAACTTTTCAGTCTGAAACAACCAAACCAAGTGGTCGTCCACTTGGTGTAATTTTTTTACGTTTTTTATGTTCCAAAACCTGTTTTCTGGACTAACTCGGGAATGCTGAAGATGGTTTGATAGTGGTAAAATGCCGTTTCGTAGGGTATTTTTTGAGTTTTGGTAAAATCGAGTTTTGATAAAATCAATTATTTCCCAATACTCAAAAAATACCATACAAAACGGAATTTACCACTATCAAAATATCTTCAGCATGCCCGAGTTGGTCCGGAATACAGGTTTTGGAACACGAAAAAGTAAAAAAATACTCCGAGTGGGCGACTACTTGGTTTGGTTGGTTCAGACTAAAAAATTTCAATTCCCTCAAAATTTTCCAAAAATTATAATAATCAAAAATATTCCTGTCAAGACTAAATTAGAGTATCAATTTACTGAGGATCAATTTGTAGAGGATTTATTTGGGTGGCTACGGACTCAGATCCCGAAAACTGAGAACACAGACAACTCAGCTTTTCGAAAACTAATATCCAAAGAAACTCATACAGTCGAGTCCCAAAAAGTTCGTTCCCACCTCGCGTTCGACCCTTTTTTAGCTCTATTTTCGAAGACTTTTGCCAAATCTGATTCGCCAGTCTAGTCCCAAATATCGTAAGGATTCTGATTTTGCCGATCGTTTTTCCAAAATCCTTTCACGTTGCCCTAAAGATCCGCGGCTCTCGGTTATCCGACACCTGATTTTTAAAGGGTGTCGGTTAACCGAGAGCCGCGACTCTTTACGGCAAAGTGAAAGGATTTTGGAAAAACGATCGGCAAAATCAGAATCCTTGCGATATTTGGGACTAGACTGGCGAGTCAGATTTGGCAAAAGTCTTCGAAAATAGAGCTAAAAAAAGTGTCGGACCCGAGGTGGGAACGAACTTGAGTAGTGTCGGATAAACGAGACTCGACTGTATATAGGCCAACTCAACACAATTATACTGATCTTTTTAAACACCCGCCCAATGTGGAATTCATTTTTTTGAGGGGGGTCTATTAGAGGAAATACGGTATGTGAGAATTCTCTTCAAATAAAATTTGATTTTGTGGCAACTTGACCCTCTTGTAATTCAACGTGGAACTTTTAGGCTTTCTGTCTTTTCGTGTCATACAGGTTCGTTTCTCGATTCTTTCAACCTTTACGCAGCCTGTTCGTGCCTTTTGACTGTGCAGTTTCATACAAAATTCAAAAATTTTGCAAATTTTCAATTAAAACAACTCTATCGTACGTAAAATCGTCTAACAAGTCCTGTTTGATGAGAGCAAAACTACGATTTTACCTACCCATATCCACCTGGATGGCCTGAAAATGAAAAGTTAGTCAACTTCAAAATAAACCATCCTATTATACGTAAAATTCTGGGGAAAATTCGGTTTGATATTTATCCAAGTGGACGACCACTTGCTTTGGTCACTCTGGATGCAGTTCTGAGCGATTCTAAGGCGTTGTGTAGATGTTGCGGTTCGAATCAACCTGGGCGCATACCTTTTTTACCATAATTTTAGATTTAAAAAGACAGCGTTTGAATTTTCAAAAACTTCAGGTCATTTGGGTGAATATACCTCTACTTTGGAGTTACCTGGATATCAAGCTGTACAGGTGGTAGCCATCCCAGGTTTGGGGTTGGGTAGGTAAATCGCACTTTTGGTCTTAACAAGCCGAATTCCTCACAAATTTTTTAGTTTGGAAAAATAAATTACTTATTTAAATTAAGTTTTTTATTTTTAGGCCATCCAGGTGGATATCCATCTGGCCAGGTGGTACCTTGAAGTTGGAGTGTGTAAAATCGCAATTTTGGAATAAGAAAACCAATTCCTCACACAATTTTTAGTTAACAAAATGGTTTATTTTTTATTCATAAGATTTTTAAATTTTTCAGGCCATACAGGTGGAAATCCATCTGACCAGGAGGTACCTAACCTGGATTTTGGGGTTCGGATGGGTGAAATTGTAATTTTGGTCCTAACAAAGCCAATTCCCCTAAACAATTTAGGCTAGGAAAAATGGGTTGTTTTCAATTTTAAAGACATTTTTATTTTTTTAGGCTATCCAGGTGGATATCCCACTCTGTAGATGTTACCCGACTAGGTGGTACCGACCCCAAGTTTGGGGTTTAGGTGAGCAAAATAGTAATTTTGGCCCTCACGGACCGGTTTCCATTATGCGATTTTAAATCATAATACGTGGCTTTTTTTAAATTTGGCTAAGTTTTATTTTTTCAGTGCATTCAGGTGGATACAAACCCATACTAAAAAGTAATATTGCGCCTACCTATTTGTCACACAAACAAAGACAAATTTTCATCGAATAAACCATAAATTAAGAATAAACTAGAGACAGAAACGGGTCGGCCCCCGATCGGGGCCCCGACCCGCCTGAGCCGATTTTGGGCCAAAACCGACCGAAACCCCGTTCGAAGTTTCTCAAAACCCCGACCCTGAAATTTGTATGAGACCCCAAATTTTCGGGACCCCGATTTTATCAAAAAAGGTCATAAAAGATACCGTTTTCTTCATTTTTTTCAAGTTCATTTACCGTATTTCCTCTAATAGAAGCCCCCCTCCAATACAAGCCCCCTCAACTTTGAGGGTCTGAATTTCAGGGTAGAAGCAATATTTTGCAAAGCTGTTTGATACGTTTTCTTAACTCCCACGAGCTCAACAGATTCCACTTTTCAAATTTTGGTTGAATACCCGAAAATCTCGAGATCGAATTACAAATTTACCGATTTTCGGGAATCCAAAAAATAGAAGCCCCGGGCTTCTATTAGAGGAAGTACGGTATTTGATTTGTTGTTTATTTCGTTTTTCCACCTGAGAAGGCAGAAATGCAAATATTTCTTAACAAAGCTTTGCCGTTGATAAATTACTGTTATTAAATTTGAATGTATTTGGTTGTATAAATAAACTTTATTTAATTGCAGAAAGATCAATAAGCAGTGAGGAGAACATTACTTCGTCTTATGTGAGACTTCAGAATAACGATAGAAATTAGGCTCGGGGCCCCGCGGGGCCTGCCCCGAAAGACCTTGAGAACCCCGACCCCAAACAGTACAACAGAGTAAAACCCCGACCCGAAACCCGCCCCGAAGGCACTTTTCTGTCTCTAGTATGAATTAATAGAAAATAGCCAATTTTAAAAATTTTGATTTGGCGCAAATATTTGAAAGTGATTATGTTTTTGAATTTTAAGCCCCTGTGCCGTGGGCCCAGATAATTGCAAATGAAAGCAAACATATAGAAGCCATTAGTCACACTCTGACCACCCCAGTGCCCATTTTCCCTCTTTTTTTCTTTGCACATCCCTTTTTATTGATTTTTGCCTCACTTTTTGCTTGCAACATTTCTGCAGTATATAAAAGAAACTGGCTCAGTTGTCGCTTTTGTTAGTTATTAATTATGGATTTCTGCTACTACCTCGCCCTAATTTTCGTATTTTCACATGTGTCCAATCAAGCAGCTATCAGTAAACGAGAAACTTCCATGGTCTCTCTTCCAACTGATTTTGGTCATGAAGTAGTGTGCCGAGAAGGATTGTGGATGTGTCCTAACTCTAGCAAATGCATAGTTGCTGTTTGGCGGTGTGATGGTCGTCTGGATTGCGCAAATGGAGAAGATGAGTTCGATTGTAGCGAAAGCGATAGAAGTAAGAAAAATAGTTAAAATAAGAAGAAAATTAGAAAACCATGCTTACTTATTAAATCTCCGATAACGACAATCTCCTATCAAAGTTACATATTTGTTGTTACAGTCAAGTCCTACTTTAACGCAACCTCAAAAAGTTATTGCCGGCACAGGTCACCCGACACTTTTTCAACAACCACGCATTTTCGAAATTCTGCGGAAAGTTCGGCTACTAGGGTGGCTTAGAATAAACAAAATTACTTACAAATAGGTATTGTCATTGAAACATAACCAGGAGGACAGTTGGCACCAACGCCAACTATCCTTTTCCCTTTTCATACATAGCATACATACATTTTTTACTCAATTACGCAATTTCAACCAGTGCTTATTGCTCTTTTGTTGTTAAAAATAAGATTTTGACTGAAATTCCAAAAGATGGAATTTCAAAATGAGGACAAGAACGTCTGGGAGCTCTTCACAATCACGTTTCCTTGAATTAGGGGGTGTCGTTCTAGTAGGATAAATACGGTAGTGAAAATTTCGATTTTATCAGTCATTTTGAAGGACCATGCAACTTGATAAGCACAGCAATTTGCGAAATTTATATTTGTGCGGGACCAACCTAATTTGGTCAATAATGTTTTCGAATTATTTTTGCATTTAAAATTTGTTCAAAACCTTGAACCATCCACCAGTCGAGCCCAACGTTGCTTGACATTGACAGATCCGACCAGTTAGGCTACTTCCATTGCTCTACGGTTAACTACAGTGAGAAGTTGTACTATATTGACCAATAAGTAAGATTCAAAATTTAATTGCACACAAAAAATAATTCAAAAAAATTATTGACCAAATTCTGGTGGTCCCGTGCGAATTCATATTTCACAAATTGCTGTGCTTATCAAGTTGCATGGTCCTTTAAAAATTGGCAACAGTTTTACCAATAACACCCTCGGTTGCCGATAAAACCCCACCAAAAAAAGGGACGTCTCATTTCAGGACGTCTCATTGGCAAGTCTGTAACTATTTTAAGAAACAACTCAAGAAATCGGAATCCTTTCAATTTTTCGGACTGCACTGACGAATCAATTATAGAAAAGGAATCTAAAAACTGGTTTCATATCAAGACTTGACTGTATGAAAAAGTAAAATAAGACAGACCATTTATTTTAGAAGACTCATTCATGTACGATATCTTGAAGGATGATACCCCTGACGAAAAAAAGTATGATTACATTTGGGAAACCAGAAGGAGAATAGCCGCAGGCGGATTAGCAAAGATGGATCAAATGGAATTAGAGATGCTCTCGCAAATGACTCAAGCATATTACAACAAGTTATACCATAAGCAATGCGGCAAAATATTTCTAGCATTTGTGACTCCTATTTTATTTATGTGTTTCATTGTTGGCATTTTCGCAGCGGCGAACAAGCGACAAGCAGCATCAATAAAATAATTGTGACTTTTGATAAACAGCGAAAAATCTAGCTTTTGTACAAATTTTAATGGCTGAAAATACCCTTCAAAATTATGTAAAGACCACATCGAAATGCAGCTATTTCCATCACCCTTTTTAAATTTTAGTCGAGAATACTGAAATCCAGCACCCAATTTTTATTTTGCTCATTCTAGGCTAATTTATTCTAGGCCAAAAAGTGGTTAAAATACGATTTTGGGAGATTGCCGGAAAACGAACTTTAGCCAATTGAAATCAGAAAATTTTACAATTTCAGTTCCGTTAGATTTATTTTATCCGGCATGACCCTTGTTGTTCCGGCGTCGACCACTTTAAAACAAAAAAGCCCCAGCGCCGGCGTCTCCCATCAAAAAAAACTTGCTCCAGCACCAGCGCTGGCGATAATTTTTTTTGTAAATTTTACAAAAGATATGTATTTTTATTAACAGTATATTTTTTTACAGTACGATGTTCAACAATTGTTACAATAAATTTAGAAAGTCTTAAAAAGTGTGAAAATTTTGAGGCCGATTTTAAAATTTTCGGGTGCTCAAGCAGAATCAAAAAAGGGAATCGTTTGAGCTTGTGTTAATTTTATTAAAATGTTTTGTGTAGGCAGAGAAATGGGTGTACATAAGGAGGAATTATAAGAGGGTGGGAAGTTTATAAAGTAAATACGGTAATGCGAATTGGTTTTGACAAAAAAGTTGGCTCTATTTAAGAAGAGGTACCATGTTTTTGCCTTGGTCCCCCGGTTTTTTTATTGGTCGGTTTTTTTATTTGCACACTATTCAACAACAACCCAAATACAAGTCCGCCTATAAAGGTCCACCTATAAAAAAGTCCGCCTATAAAAAATACAACTCCGCCCAACATTCCTGAATATAATTCTGGAGCATATTCACCCTCTACATCAATAACAGCTTCCCATTTGCTCGGTAGCCGATCAATTCCGCGAGCGAAGAAGTGAGCATTTTTTGACGTAATCAGAAATTGTGGCCGATATTAAAGCGTGGATTACGTCAAAAATGCTCACTTCTTCGCTCGCGGAATTGATCGGCTACTGAGCAAATGGGAAGCTGTTATTGATGTAGAGGGTGAATATGCTCCAGAATAATATTCAGAAAAGTTATAGGCGGACTTGTATTTGGGTTGTTGTTGAATAGTGTTAAAATAAAAAAACCGCCGTTAATTATGCACCAACCCAATAGAAAATCAAGAAAATTTCTTATTAGAGGGTGGGGGATTAATAGAGGGTGGGGGATTACTTGAGGTTATACGGTATATACAGCCGTTTTATTTGGGATGAGTCTGCAAAAAATGAATCGTGTTAAGACCAGTTATTTGGGATTTTAATCGTTTTGGGCTGAGCTTCGGATCATCTCAGTTATAAATGTGTGAGTTGTTTCAAACTGAGTTGACCTATATATGAATTTCTTTTGAGATCAGTTGTCACAAAGCTGAGTTGCCCGTGTTCTCAGTTACCGGGATCTGAGTTCGCAGCCACCCGATTTATTCACCTAGAGTCACTAAAAACATGCTTGAAACGTGTTTTTAGATCGTGCTCGAATATTTTCGGGGAACAAAACTTTGATCAAAGTTTTACGATTTATGCCTTGATATGGGGGCTCGAGAGCAGTGTTCTCAATAGTCAGAGACAGAGTCAGAATTGAAAGTGAGAGTCAAAATTTTCAAAGTCAGAGTCAAAAATCAGAAATGATAGTCAGAAAATTTTAAATCAGAATCAGAGGCAGAATGACAATCAAAAATTTTCAAAGTCAGAGTCAGAATCAGAAAGTTTCTGACTCTGTCTTTCAAAAATTCTGACTCTCATTTCTGATTCTGACTTTGAAAAATTCTGACTCTCATTTCTGACTCTGACTTTCGAAAATTCTGACTATCATTTATGACTCTGAACTTTTTTCTGATTCTGACTTTGAATTCTGACTTTATTTACAACTATTTTTTATTCTGATGTTGATACTGACTGTAGTTCTTATGTTGTAGGTTGGATACTCTCTGCTCTGCTATCTCTCTCTGTTCTCATTTTCTGTGCTTAAGCGTGACTAAAAATGCCGAATTCGTCGCCTCAGGAAAATACGTAGGTTTATTTGGTGAATTTTCTCATTTTTTTCCTGTCAACCTGATCTTCCAATTTATTTTTCAGTTCTATGAAACGACATTTCCCGAAATCCCGGTCAAAACATTTGGTCAACAAAATTAGTATGTCGCCTTGTGGTATAAGCACGGGAAACCAATTTACGGTCGGGCCAGGAACAATAACGTAGTAGTTGAAGCCAGCTTTCCATACAGCAAAGCCGAATTGACTGGGACTCGTGATTTGAAAGGCGAAATTCAGGTTTATTTCTTTGATTTCCTTTTTTGGTAAATTGTTTTTGTTCATTTGTAGATGCTGCAATACAAGGGTGGTCATCTGTCTCTCGGCTAACGGTACAACTGGATCAAGTTCAAGGAGCGTGAAGCAAATCCTGCTATGGAGCGTCAGCTAGTGAAATGTGGTGATTCAATTCCTATTTTTTGGCTCAATCGTCCGGAAGGTGCTCTGCTTGGCTATCTGGATCTGGATGAATGTGGAATGAAGGTGGAAAAATCACTGCTTGCTTTTTCTTGGGAGGATGCGAATATTGTAAGAATGAAAGTGTCTTGTACTCTAATGTTGATTCTATTGTTTCGAAAATAAATCATTATAAAAATATTGATAGGTAATTAGAGAGGTTCCGATACCTAGAAAATGAGCCATGGTTACAGACAGTGTGGTAAATCCACCGGTGGATCCACCGGTGGCGGTGGCAAATTTCGGGTAGCCACCGGTGGCGGTGGCGGTGGGTGGCAAACACACCGGTGGCGGTGGCGGTGGGTGGAAAACACAGCGGTGGCGCTGTTGGTGGCTAAATCTTGAAAATTTTTCAAAGAATTTTTAAAAATTTTTCGAAGATAATTAATAATTTTTGTCTAAGAAATACTATTGAACACAACGGTTTATATCATCAAGCGACAAAACAAAAAGCTCAAATATTTTATTCAACCCAATTTCGATTTATGAACAATATTGTTTTTTTCAATTTACTGCGCTTCCCTTATTATTTCAGTCAAAATATCGCGAACCATTTTCTTGAAATCTGCATTGTTTATTGCATCTGGCTTCACAGCAAAAACATTTTGATGGCTTTCCCACCAAGCGACGACGTGGTCAGCGACTACAGAGAGACCGAGGAAGCCAGCAGCATTAATAAACAATTGCTTCAAGGATGAGACTCCCACAAGTTTCAGAAACGCTGTCGAGATAGCCTGAAATTAATATAAAATATACAAATATACAACAATATTCAAAAACTTTATACAAACCTTCAGCGTCATTTTTCCGGCAGCGATAGAAGGATTTCGGATCACACGAATTTTTTCACTGCACGTTTTATTAATAGTTGCTTTGATTCGATTTTGTTGTTCTTGCTCTTTGAAAGTAGAGGAAAGAGTGGAATTTGAATGAGGTGGCCATTACTCTCTGACGCAGACGCAATTATGATCAAGGACGTAACCAGAATTGTCACTGCCTTCAGAAAATTCACGGAGTTGCTCCAATCGGATTCCAAACCTACACTATCTCTATTGCTCCCTGGTTTGCAAGCCCTAATTGATGAGCTCAAGGTTTTTGTTTTAGTTTTAATAGAGCTTTTTAAGAAAGAAAAAAGCTTGTGGATATTTGCGCTTCTCTGAAAGAAGGCCTACAGACAAGATTTGTAGAAGTTCTGATGTCAGGCAATCCCCACTCGGATCCACTTTATTTTTCCTCTTCCGTACTTGACCCCTTTGTTGCATATGAGTCTAGAAAGGCTCTTTTCTGGTGTAACATTCGGTGCTTAAGGACAACACAGATAAAGTAAGTCTGCCATACGAACAACGGTAAATTTATTTGTCAATTTCAATTAAAAAAATTTGAAGAAATCTTTTTAGTATAAGAAACTCGGCTTTAAAGAATCGTCAGAAGATTTTCAAAGCTCATTATTTGGATTCGGAAGTTTTCTATCTGAAAAGGTATCTGTTGATTTGCTCGAGCAGGAAATGGCCGTTTATTTTCCAACCGTGTCTAAATGTTCGGTTAAAGGCAACCCATTCGATTTCTGGTTCCAAAACAAAGAGGTAACAAATTTTTCACACAAGGTATTTAGTAAGTTACTAGTTAACTATTTTAAGGCTATGCCTAAGCTTTCGAAAATGGCTCTAACTATTCTTCCATCGCCGGCGACCTCAGCGAGTGTAGAAAGGCTCTTTTCTGGTGTAACATTCAATACCGTTGGACACAAGTGAAACACAGGACCAGAACTCTTAAAAAAAAACGAGTTCTTCTAAACTATAATAAGCGTTTTATTGGACTTAAATTTTCATTTTTCGAATGTAATAAAAGCAGTGTGGTAAATAAATATAATGTATATATAATGTATATAATGAGAACCTATATGATCTTCCTAATTTCTACCAACTTTACTGCCAACATTGTTTTGTGGTAAATCCACCGGTGGATCCACCGGTGGTGGTGGGAATATTTGGGTAGCCACCGGTGGCGGTGGCGGTGGCTGCCACACTTGCTGGTGGCGGTGGCGGTGGCTATTTTTGAACTTTTACCACACTGGTTACAGAACTGACGACATTCGAAAATACTCGAGACTTTCTAACATTCTATTCGGTATTTGACACTCGGAAAATCACCGAGAATCTAATAAAATTATTCGGTTAGAAAACTTTAAATTTTTATTTTAAATAAATTGTTTCGAAAATCCATTGTGAACTGCGTTTTGCAAGAGTGAGAGAAGAAGAAAGTAAAATAATGAATATATTACAAAAGGTAAACGGATAAGTCCTGGTCGAGAAAAAACCATCTTCGCTAAGCAGCAGAATACATTAACGTACTGTACTAAGAAATCTATTCTGTTATGTATATGGAGTGACTCCAGTTTTAGTTAGCTGTTGGCATACCACTTTTGGAACACTTTCCTATTGCTAGCATAATTTCTATAAGTCAAAAGAAAGTCCAGCAAAAAGCAAAATGATGACAGGAATTAATTACAATTCAATGTCAGAAATAAAAGTCGGACTATATGAAATTAAAAGTCACAAATGACAGTCAGACAGTTTGAAAGTCAAAATCAAAAATCAGAGTCAGAAATTTTCAAAGTCAGAATCAGAAATCAAAGTCAGAATTTTTCAAAGTCAGAGTCAAAAGTGAGAGTCAGAATTTTTCAAAGTCAGAATCTGAAATGATAGTCAGAATTTTTCAAAGTCAGAATCAAAAGTGAGAGTCAGAATTTTCCAAAAAGAATCACAATTATTCTGATTCTGACTTTGAAAAATTCTGACTCTGACTTCTGATTCTGACTTTGATGTCATTCTGCCTCTGACTATTGAGAACACTGCTCGAGAGTTAGAAATGCGCGCACTCACATACTGTAAACATAATTCTGATCAAGACTTTTGATAATAAAATGCATATTCTTTTTTCTCTTTTTGCCTAGCTCCAGTGGCCAAAACAGGGTAAAATAGTTCGCCTTGGTCCCCCGAGGCGAAAAGTCAAATTCAGGTCAAAAAATGTGTGGTAAATTGTTCATCGTGTCAATATATATATACTGATTAAATATATATATAATATATATACTGTTGTATAAAAAGGGGATGTTTGAACCAAAGAGGGGACCAAGGCAAAAATCGTAAAATTTTGGTCAAAATTTTTTTCCGAAAATAGTCGAGCGCCATCTAAAAACACGTTTTAAGCATGTTTTAATGATAAGACGTTGAAAACGTTGGTATTTTGAGTTGCGTACGGAAACCGAAATTATTCCAATGTTAGTCTCAAAGTCCTTTGCTACTTCTCCATTCAGCCATTATCTCTCTTTGTACTTCTCTTTGATCCAATCTGGCACTATTCTCTTTTGCTTGTGCTGGCCATCTTTGGACTGATGTTCACCTACTTTGGCTGTTTTGGCGGACTTCCTTTGCTTCTCCTGCACAATTTCTTCATAAGGCTTTTCCGGCTTTGTTGGATCATAGACAAATGAGATGTGACCATTTTGATTAGGCTTTTGGTTTTCGACAGTCCACCAAAAAGTGTTAAGGCTAGTAAGATATTCTTGAAAGCAATCCTGAATGTCGAAAATTGCCTGGTAATTTAGAAATAGAAAGATCTAAACTTCACCTTGATCTGATCCTCTGACATGTGCACAACATTGGCAGTCCGACCATCCTCAAACACTTGTACAATGGCTGCTTGACTGATCTAAAGCACAAGATGGTAAAGTATTTTAGGTAGCAAGGTCGGATTTAGTATTAGATCCTTTTGCAAAAAACATGAAAATTATGAATCTGCACATTGTTTTACAAAAAAAAATCAACAATTCTCCAATAAATGATTTGTGCTTAGCCTGTGTATTCGATCAAAGATTAAAATAGAAGCACTATCTTTGTAAGTCAGGTATTTTGGGGTTCAACATAGGTTATTTACTGATAAAAAGAGCAATAAGTCCACAGAGCACGATTTTAATGTGTTCATAATAGAGATATCGAAAGAGTCACCGAATCCTCTGCCGTTTTTTGATGAATTGCATTCTTTTAAACAACAGGCTAACGCCAAACATATATTTTGTTGATTTGCTATCAAAATTCAGCCAAACTACCAACCGCCTTGCAAAAAATTATCAGAAAATCAATGGGTAGACTTTATTCTAAATTTTTTAAACTGACCTTTGGAAGATGTGCAAAAGCTGGATCCGAATTGACTGCGCCAATATAAGCGGCAACTTGAGCGGGGTTTCCGTAGAGATCGTCCAGGCTTGACTCTTCTTCTCTGTGCGATTTTATTGAAGCTCCACTGATTGTTTTCCAGTCCACCAGAGTTAGCTTGCCTCTAAATAGAGTAAGACTTCCATTGCCATTCTATCTTACATGATAAGTCTTACTGCCACTCAATTATCGCGTCAAATTTTCCTTTGTAGCATAGGGGTATTGAATAGGTCATCAGCTCTGTACACATAAATTCATTTTGTTTGACTTCTAGCAAAAACGGCAGGATGGAGCGAAAGTAACCGGAAATTTTCTTTTCCTCTACCTAGATAATTAATAATTGAAGCCAGGATTTATTATTCTCCTAAGCAAACCTCTTTCATGAGAGCATCATCGATTGAGCTGTATTTCCCAGTTTGTTTGAATTCCCCCAACAGCCTTTGGATGACGGAGTGAAGAAAAGTTCCCCTATTCATACGCTCTAAACATGAAAAATAGCTTGCATTTAAAATTGAGGCAGCATGGTGTTCACCCGCCAGAAAATAAAACCCAACCCAAACAATCCCTCCTAAATATAGCTTCACTTGTGTTGAGAATGTAGTTCTTTTGCCAGAGATACAATGCCTCCTTTGAGCTGGTGCAACTTTCGATAAATGTCACAGATGGCAAGCTTTTTATTTTCATCCATGGATTTTCCTTGGCTCTTTCCACATCCTGAATGATAATGCCATTAGTTTCAAAATTAGTATCAGAAATTATCGCATCGTTAAAAGACTCACAATAGGGCAGACACCTTCGAATGGATGATGCACTTGTGGCTTTTTCTCTGAGACACTGGGCTGCACATGGCATAATTCTTCAAAATGTTCATGAACTTCAATAACTTCATTATCCGCTTTCTTGTCTTTCCTTGCCTTTACTGGTTTGATCGGTCGAAAACTTGACGAAGGAAACTTAATGCAGACAATTTATTGGCTAAAGTGAAAAGAAACCAAACATACTTGAGCAATAACATTTCTAATAGTTTTATCCAGACAAGTGCCATAAATTACAGATCGCAGTGACGACATCTCACCTAATATTTACATCAATGTTTAAAATCACGGTCAAAAAAATTAGTAAGTGAATGGCCAATAGCAATTGGCTGATACAGGGTGGCAATAACGCCTCATGTAGAAGGCAAACGTCTCCTTTTTGAAATTTTTACCTCCTTAATTTTTTTAAAAGTACCGAAGAGACCAAAGAATATTATTATTGGGTTGGTCCATAAGTTTGCGAGTGCTTATAGACTGTGGGATTATTTTTCAATCCCCAAAAAATTTTGAAATTGTAAATTAAAATTACCCTAATTCTGAAATCTTAGTCAAAAAACGAGGGGTGTCAGTTTATTAGAGATGTGGGATTATCAGAAAGAATACTGGGGCCAATATCTCAGCTCAACATTAAAATCGATTTCGAAATCGATTTCGATTTTGATTCGAAAATCGATGTTAACATCGATGTTAACATCGATGTTGACATCGATGTTGGTATCAATGTCAATTAATATAAGAGAAAAATCAAAATCGAAATCGATTTCGAAATCGATTTTAATGTTGAGCTGAGATATTGGCCCCTGTAATTATTAGATTTTTCACACGAAATTTAAAAGATTTCACCTGTCGCACACAGACAAACATTTCCCAAAAACACCGTAAATTAAAAAAAAAACTATGTTCAGAGACATGTTGAGACAAACGCATTTAAAACCGACATCCAACCATTTTATTCGAGGCCAAACTTAACAATAACAAACACTAACAACGGTTTTGCTCAAAATCAGAACAAGCAATTAAATTATTCCTCTTCTAATTTTCTCTTCATGCCTCTTTCTTTTGTACTCCTTTTTGCTCTTTCCGCCAAAATTGACTGGACATGTCGGATTTTTTGCTGGAAATCCTTAACGCCGTCCTTGGTGAATTTGGCGTCCAACTGCTTCAGGTCATCAGAAAGAGACTGCAATTAAATGATGTATTAAGATAACTATGGATCTATATCAAACCATCATCACATCCACATTGGCTACAGAGAAGAAGATATTCAGCAGATCAAAACACTTGTTACGAAACACTCGCAGCTCTTCTTTGTGCAGCCGCTTCTCTTTCGAGCTATTTCGACGAAATGCATCAGCTAGGGCGTCATCAAGTCGCTGCATCTCGGATTCACTCATCTCCTGTTAAAATAATAAGATTAATCCAAAAATATTTGACTAAAAACCCACCTCCTCATCATCACTCTCATTTCCATCCAGAAAAGCAGACTTGCCTAGCGCTTTCTTGATATCATGGACAAGTTTAGGATCGACATTTTGCTCCACATCATCTTCCTCATTCGTATCGTCTGTGTCCTCATCAGATTCATCACTTTCATTGTCCTCGTCACTGGCTTCATTTGCAGCTATTTCCTCCGAAGTTCCATTCGCTTTTTTCGATTTCTCCAAATCGTCAAGCTCTTTTTGAGTAATTGGCTGGAATTCATCATCTTGGAAATCATCATCATCGCCTGAGAGCTGATTGTCAGTTTTTGCAATCGTCTAAAAGAAAACTAGTGATTTGAAGGCTTGACTATAGAATCCCCACGGGGAGTGATCAGGTGGAGGAGATAACATCATATTCGTTTTTCTCGACCCCGATTTCATGAGAAAGCCGCGTGTTTTTTAGTTCTGAGAAAAAAATTTTTTTCGAACCACAGGGGGGGTATCATGGTTTTTTAGTCGAAATTTAAAAAATTTTGAATTCGCGCCTTTTGAATTTTCAAGGGATTTGAGGCTGTATTGGGAGGGGAAGGGAATAAAAGGGGCCACTAATCACACAGAGGCCACTAACAAAAAGACGTTGAACATAGTTTTGAATACTGGGGCCTACCGCATAAATATACTCTGGTATGCATGCTTTTTCATGCATCCAGAGTCACTTTCGAGTGATTTGTGTCTAAGGTATGTGGGTGTGCGCATCTCAACTCCAAGCCCCCAAGCCCCCTGAGCCCCCTTTGGGGGCGCAGGGGGCTTGAGAGTTAGAGATGCGCGCACTCACTTACCTTAGACATGATTATGAGAAGTACTCTTGATCAAAAAATGCATATAGAGGATCTTTTTGCCACGGCCCAGTTGAAAAACATGGTAAGACAGTCTAGTGATACACATATTTAGTTTTTTAATGTTTTGCTATAAAAGTGGCCCCCTTTTTATTCCCTTCCCTTCCCAATACAGCCCTTAATCCCTTTAAAATTCAAAAGGCGCCAATTCAAAATATTCATATTTTGACTAAAAAACCCATGATCCCACCTGTGGTTCGAAAAAAAAATTTTTTCTCAGAACTAAAAAAAACACGCGGCTTCCTCATGAAATCGGGGTCGAGAAACACGAATATGATGTTATCTCCTCCACCTGATCACTCCCCGTGGGGGGATTCTATAGTGCAACCGATTTGAAAAAAGGCAACACATAAAACAATGTTAATAAATAAGCCCAATTTAATTTCACTTTATCGTCACATTTAAATGATATAAAATTACTTTTTGCATTCGACTAAATTTGAAGGGACCCTGACTGTGACCTGGGAGTATTTCGATGAAAATTTTTTCAGTGTATTCTTGACTAAGTTTTCTGTGAATTTAGCTCTTTAGCTCTGAAGGCCAACGAAATTAGTTTTCCATAACGGGAAAGTTGTGGGAAACCATGGCATGTGTGTGGAGTTGTTTTTAGAACTTTGGAGTATTAGTTGTAATAATTTTCGCAACTTACAGAGCTGGGAAGCTATCTTTACAAGAGACTTTGGTACGCTCTTCGTCACAAAAAAGTCATCAAAAATCACCTAGGTAGAAGTCAGAGTACCTTTGTCGAAATACTATTTCAATGGGAATGTAAAGTACGAACCACAATCTTTTTAATTTAACTCGATATCGAAAGTAATTCAGTACGTTAAGATTCTCATATTAGCTTCACTTCAAAATTAAGCAAATTTCTTGACACAATTTGAAAATAACAAATTTTCACCTCTATAACCAGACGTACGTCTTCACTTGATAGTTTTGGAGCAAGAGCACTGAAGGCATAGTAAACGATAGCTTTGTGAGCACGATTTTTTCTTATCAAAACGGACAGCAGAAGGTCGACGAAGATCCCACCATTAAATTTTCTAGAGCAATGACTTGCTTCTTTTGCATCAGCTAAATACTGATCTTTTTCTTCACGTTCTGGACAGGCAACTGATAGGATCCTCAGAATGAATGAAAGAGTATGTAGAGGCCTAAAATAAAAAAAGAGGTTAACCAGGAAAAAACTAAATTAAACTCATAACTTCTCACCTCATATCTTGCTCAATTGATTTGCTTTTGGTAGAAGACCGCAAATTAGTAGCCACTTGTTTAAATGTCTCAGTGTCATCCTCTGATACGACTACACCCATGAACTGGAAACGACGAAACTTGACAACAAAACACTGATCCACAAGATTGCACACAGTATTGAACAAAGAAGTTGAAGGATCGCGCTGCACAATCTTAGACAAGATATTCACTTTAGTCTCGACATTCTGCGATTTGAATGCATTGTGCTCGATTCTTCGTAGCGACCATGGTCCATGGAGAAAAGCCTAAACATATCAGATCAAGTTTAACTTTAAACTGACACCGAGGCTCCCTTAGTTCCGAGAAAAGATTTTGAAATTTTTTAAACTATTCACATTACGACCGTTTGTTCACATCAAAAGTTGCCTTGTATTGAAATAAAATTGACCTCATGACGGTCAATCCGATGTCATTAACATGGTGACCGCGCCATTGTTTGCCATCCGGCTGTACCCGTCCCGTCTCCCTCCGTACGATCTAGCGATTGGGCCAACAAATCTGGACGGTCCACTTTCCAAAACATGAACTACCATGTTCTAGTGCCAAAAACATAACGACCGTCCATGCCCGTCCACCTTTTTCAATCGACCGGCAGCCACCATACTAAAAATTGTCATTAAAAAAATTTTTTTTTGGACGGTTGATTGGAAAAGGTGGACAGGCATGAACGGTCGCTGTGTTTTTGTCACTAAAGCATGGTAGTTAAGAGCCCTGCAGACGGTGCGGTTACTATGGTCATTAAACAGAATGTTACCAATGGTTACTTTTGGCTTAGCACTCGCCTGATGCATAATCGTCCTTAGAAGAATATTTGCCATCCCATTCCGACTATTAGATTTACCAAACATACCTTGTCCACAAACTGATCTAGAGAGCTGGCATCCAACTGACTCACAAGAAATTCACCAAACTTCACCTGGCAACCAACTTTTGTGTCAAAGTCTCCATTTTCAGTGTCATCCAGCAGGTAGAGGAGCCTTTGAAGCGATCCTTGATCAAGATTGCCATTTGCCTCCGCTTGACCAATGCATTCTTCAAAGGCAGTTAGAAGAGAGCCAATTAGAAGATGAATGCCTCTGTATCTAAAAATGAAGAGTTTACCCACCGGCGCGCCTACGAAAGAACGTTACAAGTTTACTTTGGGTCAGCACGATGGCTGTACTTTCTCATGTTCTTTACTAGGACTTCGTTAAACATGGTAAAAACCTGTAAGTGGATTTTTAAACGCATGTGTTAAAAAAAGGCCACAACCTCTTCCAGTAAAATTTTCGTGCATTTGGAAGCATTTGCAATGGCTAGCAGCTGGTTTAGAACCTCAAAGTAGCGACTGATTGCTTTACTTTCATCTCCATGCAGCAGGTACTAAAATACGATAAAAACACAACTGGGTAACATTATGACTGCGTACCACGACTGGGTACAGTATTTTGTAAGAAATTACATAAATTGTGGTGCTTTTGTTAACTATTTAGGCTTGTACTTAGGCTTAGGGTAGGCTAGCGTATGTTAGGACAGACTCAAACACGTTTCCCGAACTACAAAAAACTAAGGAAAAAGTTTGAGCCCGTCCTAAACATAAAAGTCCTCTCCGTCATCCTCCCCGTCACAAGCTGAAAAACATCGGGAAATAAAGGTTAAGAATTAAAACAAGTTTCTCGGATTATAAAACGATTTATCGATCATGCATCAAAAGTTTTAGAAAAAGTATACCAAGTTGTGATACCCAGTCGTGTTTGTACCCAGTCGTAATGTAAACCCAGTCGTAAGTCGTTTTTAAAATAAAAGGTGTCCCAAGATTTTTGAACACTTTTAATCTGCTATACGCCGTTTTTTTTAATCTTTTTTTACAGATCGACTTAGAATAGCATGGAATTTTTTTTGACATATAATGTTGAAAACACGATTTTTGCTTGGTCCCCCTGTGGCTTGGGCCTTACCCACCCAGAGACCATCCACAGACCAGGAAGTAAAACACAGGGGCCAAGCGAGCGTCGTGTTTTCGACATTCAAAGACACTCAAAGTCGATCTGTAAAAACAGATTGTCAAAAAATGGCGTACAAGAAAAGTTATGGCAGTTTAAAAGTGTTCCAAAATCTTGTGAAAACCAACAAAGAATTAAATCTCAATAGGAATTATGGTTAAAATTGACTAACAGGCTCTATAATCTTCTCATAGTATTGCTGAAAAGCTTCGTTTTCTCGGCCAAGCTTGAAAATAGCCAAAATAAGAGGAATTTTGAGACTCTTGTCGGCAGCCTTGAAAAAAAAGGTGAATTTAACGAAAATAGCATCAATCAACCAATGAAAACCTTCAGCAACTCAATAAAAGCAGCGCAGTCAGATTCTTGTACGACCAAATGACCCTTTTTCACTGGTACACTCAACTGCTTTCTCAGGATCTTCTACATTATTAGATGACATTGAAAATACTCGTGTACTGAAAAAACTTACAGAAAACTTGTCTTTCAAGCCAACCAGCAGAAGAAACTCTTCAGGAGACATCTTGTCAAAAGACTTTCTCAAACCAGGGCTGATTGTTGGAAGCACATGTTCTTGGAAAAATTCATCCGGATCCCGTCCATCCACTTCATCGTTGCACAGGTTAACTATAGACTCGACCACAGCGGCTTTGAGGTAGGTGTGTTGACTCACTAGTTTCAATTGCTTCTGAAGCAGCTTCTCTGTCTCCTAAAAACAAATGTGACAAGTTAGACTGTGAGGATAAGAGCATATGCAAGGCACCACCTTTGAGAATTGACCGGAAAAGTAGCAGGAAGTGCATAGCAGATGGTAGCCAATAGCGTTTTTAGAAGCATCCTAAGAAAAAACCATGATACCGTATTTCCTCTAATAAACGCCCCGGGGCGCTTATTTTTTGACTTGCCTCTAGGGGGGGAGGGAGTTGGAGGGCGGTTCCGTTAAATAAAGGGGTGGGGGCGTTCGTTTTTTGACCAGGCGACCACGAAAATTTTGACCAAAAGTCACAAGATTTTATCAAATTTTATAAAAAAAAATCGCAGGAAAACAATCAAATAACTGCATTTTTGAGTTTATAACATCCATATTATCATTAAAAGAGATTCAGCACTCATTTAACCGTTTTTGGCGATACTGCCATAGGCTTAGGGCTCAGAATTTACGTGATTATTTATGATCTAACTTTTGGATAAATAATCTTCTGAGATTTTTTCAAAAGCTCTTTTTTTTTAAATTATAATCCTGAATTCGAATCTGTCAAAATCAAAGCTCAATAATCACAAGAAGCAGAGATATTGCTGTTTTGAGTAGACTACCTTAACAGGAAGACTAGACCACCTATGAACAAAAATCTTTTCATCTCTCACCTTTTTATAAATATCTTAGCTCATTGTAAGTATTTTAGATTGATCTCGACGGATTTGCATATAGGAAGAAATTGTGAATATAGAGAGAGATATAAGAGAAGATTTTCACAAAAGTTGTCATTTTTATTGAAAACCAAAAAAAGGTAATAAATGGCCAGTTCATAGTCGAAAGGGTTGGGGGGCAGGTTGGTTCTGGGTGTTAATTAGAGGGGGGAAGGGGGTGTTTGTTTTTCGACTTCTTTCCAGGGGGCGTTAATTAAAGGGGGCGCTAATTAGAGAAAAACGCTATTTCGGTTCGAAAAACTATATCAAAAGATTTCAAAATTAAACATACTGTTTTCGAATTCAGATCAAGCTTATCATCAGCTAACTTGAAAAGCTTGTCCACAGGAAAATCCGCACTGAACTTTTTCAAGACCAAAGTCAACGCGGTGGAGTAACCATAGCGGGAGCCAGCTCGAGAGGAAGCAAGACCGGCAATAAGACGTTCAACGACATATTCTTTTTGATCATCTAACTCCTGGAAAAATGCGAAATATGAATTACCGATCAGAATTAGCAAAGATCGAAAGTTACTGGCAAGGAAGTGAAACGATTGACAGCGGATAAGCGTTCATTCTTGTTGCAAGCAGACAAGCCGTGAAATTCTTCCATAAGCCTTTGACTAGCGGGCTCTGATATTATTGACATATTTGCTCTGAAAATGCAAACATCGATGTACGTGATTAAATGCGTAACCACTTTGATATAATAGGAGTGCTCTGAAAAATAAACTTGTTTAAAAAAAATAATTGATAAGTAAAAAAACGCCAAATTCGAAAAATAATAAACAAGCTTATCTTTTTTGAACTGGCTGAAGGCGGTCCGCCGGGCAGTCAAAGATCGGGCCATTTCAAATTGGGCCACCGTAAATTGGGCCAATTTGAATTGGGCCAATTTAAATTGGGCCACCGTAAATTGGGCCAAATTCAAATTGAGCCAATTTGAATTGGGCCAATAAAATTGTTAATAAAATTTTTGCAATTTTTGGACACTGTTCAAAAGCAAACACGGTCAAAATCGTGGCCCAATTTACGGTGGCCCAATTTAAATTTGGCCCAATTTAAATTGGCCCAATTTGAATTTGGCGCAATTTACGGTGGCCCAATTTAAATTGGGCCACCGTAAATTGGGCCAATTTGAATTGGGCCAATTTAAATTTGGCCCAATTTAAATTTGGCGCAATTTACGGTGGCCCAATTTAAATTGGGCCACCGTAAATTGGGCCAATTTGAATTGGGCCAATTTAAATTTGGCCCAATTTAAATTTGGCCCAATTTAAATTGGCCCAATTCAAATTGGCCCAATTTACGGTGGCCCAATTTGAAATGGCCCAATCTTTGACTGCCCGGTCCGCCCTCGCCTCGGTCAATGTTCAAAAAACTACATACACGATTACTGAATTAGTAATAAATTAGCCCAAAATACTTACAGGAAAACTTAAAAAAATACTCGATACAGGTTCAAACGTCTCCTGACATCCCTACCGACTCTCCCGTTACCCCTACCTCCTCTCGTGGCTCACCTACATACTCTCCTGGTCCCCTACCCACTCTCCTGGCTCACCTACCACCACTCTCTTGGTACCTTTATTCTTCTGGCTGACCTACTTGGTTTCTTATTCAACCTACAGACAAAACGAAAATATCAAACACAAAAAACATAAAACAGCTCCTAAACTAAGGGGAAGCAAACATGGGCGAACCTTTTTCTTGCCGCAAAAATACTTTTTTTTGCTGCAAATTTTTTCTTGCTGTAAATTTTACGTGACAATTCGGCCACATACAGTCTGATAAAATCCATAGTTTGCACATAGACAAAAGATTCTGACTTGGCGATGCATTTGTTAATGAACATGTCCAGCTGTGTGCAGTTGCAGTGAGAATTAGGGCTGGACGCGGGGCGGGACCCGCGCGGGTAACCCGCCCCGCCCGCACGATTTTGGCAATTTTTGAAAACCCGCCCCGCGCCCCGCAGTCGGAAATTTTTTGAACCTGCCCCGCAAACCCGCACGCGGAGGGTAGAACCCGCGCGGGTTGCCCGCACAACTTTTTCAGCAAACACTGGATAAAATCAATTGTTAAAGTACGCAAGCATGAGTCATAATAGAAATTTTATATACATACGTGTATGTACTCGTTATGTCTCCGTTATTTTCAGAATGTCTGCTCTCGTTTGGAAGCTTGCTCTTTTTGAGAAGATGGAGGGATCCGATTTTGATTATTCTTGCAAGGAGTGTGGAGAAGTCATCAAGCTGAGTGGCCGGAGCCCATCAAGCCTAACGCGCCATGCAAGGACTCATCAACAGTATGCAAAGGTGCTCGATGAATTAGAAGCCAAGCTCAAAGCTAACCAAAACTCGATGGACACATTTGTGAAGATCTTACCGAAATGTATATGTTTATCACTACAGAAGAATGAGTCTAGATCCGAAGTCAGCGGAAATGATTCTCTTTTTGAACAAAGCTCTCCCGTTGATTAACTACAGTTATTGATCCTATTTGTTGATATGGTTGTATAGAGAAAATTCACTCGTTCGATTGAATTAATTAACTGTTTTAAAGTGTTTTTTCGTTCTACCCGCAATTAAACGCGGGACCCGCGCGGGACCCACAAGAAATTTTTTTTTAACCCGCCCCGCGCCCCGCACTTTAAAAATTTCGAGAACCCGCCCCACGAACCCGCACGCAAAATTTTGGCATCCAAAACCCGCCCCGCAAACCCGCAATAGCCCAAATGGCCAGCCCTAGTGAGAATGGTATAAAAAGATTAAGTGAACCTAAAATAAAAAATAGAAAATACTGAAAAAGCGTCTCAAAGCTGTAAAATCAAGACGAAGCCAACTGGTGCGCGCATCCCACGATTGTTGGACATCATCGACACGGCTTCTGAGGGGACACGGACATTTCACCCTCAGGACACTTCACCCCCAGGACACTTCACCCTCGGGGGACGTTTGTCCATATACGGGACAAGTTAGTTCCCGCCTAGAGTCCAACACTTTTTTACGTCTATTTTTTAAATTTGTTGCCAGTAGTCTTTGGTTAATCTAGCTTCGAAAATTGTGAAGATTCCGATTTTGCTCGTCATTTATTAAATCCTGCAATTTTCTTATTCAAACCCGCGACATTTTGAAAAATCGGGTGTTTGTTTATTAGGACCAATGGATTTTAGTGCAAAAATAATATAATTTTGAAAAACACTGGAGGCAAGCTTTTTGAAAATAAGCGGAAATGGGCTGGAAATTTTTTTTTTCTTTTAGCAAATGCCGTACACCGGTTCCAGCACCCATGCCACCATGGTCTGTCTGGTCCTAAAAATTGCAAAGATTCTGATTTTACGAGTCATTTTACAAAAATTATGCAATTTTTCAATATAAACACCTCCTGGTGTACTGTCCCACGTATAGGACTGCTCCATGGCGCACTGTCCCATATATGGAACAAACTTCAAACGTGTTTTCCTCTGCGACCACCAATGATATCGATCTCTCGTTTTTTTCATATATAGTACAGGAATGAGCAATCCTGATGCTAGAAAAATATCCATAATTTTGTTGTCAAAACACCGAGAAAAAATATTTTTTTAAAAACGTGAATTTTGGCCTCTTTGGACCAAATAAACATTATGAAAATTTTTTTAATTATATGTTTTTTTTCTGCAACTAACAAATTTCATCCCTTTTCTACAACTTGGTAAAAAAATATCTGAGAAATAAATCGTTCGTAAAGGAAAAAGAGCATTTCAAAATTTGTCCCATATGTGGGACAGTGCGCACTAAAGGGTTAAAATAAAAGGTATTTTCTTAATTTAAGCTAAAGTATTTGAATTTTCGTGCCGCATTTTTTTTTCAATATTTTTTTGCTTTCTTTTTTAAATTTTTCTTGATTTTCTATTGGGTTGGTGCATAATTAACGTCGGTTTTTTTATTTTAACACTATTCAACAACAACCCAAATACAAGTCCGCCTATAACATTCCTGAATATTATTCTGGGGCATATTCACCCTCTACATCAATAACAGCTTCCATTTGCTCGGTAGCCGATCAATTCCGCGAGCGAAGAAGTGAGCATTTTTGACGTAATCCACGCTTTAATATCGGCCACAATTTCTGATTACGTCAAAAAATGCTCACTTCTTCGCTCGCGGAATTGATCGGCTACCGAGCAAATGGGAAGCTGTTATTGATGTAGAGGGTGAATATGCTCCAGAATAATATTCAGGAATGTTGGGCGGACCTGTATTTTTTATAGGCGGACTTTTTTTATAGGCGGACCTTTATAGGCGGACTTGTATTTGGGTTGTTGTTGAATAGTGTGCAAATAAAAAAACCGACATTAATTATGCACCAACCCAATAGTTTACTATTTTGTTTAATATGACCAGGGAATCATGAGCTATCGGTAAAAAAAATTGACTTACATATTTTTTTTTGTCAAAACCAATTCGCATTACCGTATTTACTTTATAAACTTCCCACCCTCTTATAATTCCTCCTTATGTACACCCATTTCTCTGCCTACACAAAACATTTTTATAAAATTAACACAAGCTCAAACGATGCCCTTTTTTGATTCTGCTTGAGCACCCGAAAATTTTAAAATCGGCCTCAAAATTTTCACACTTTTTAAGACTTTCTAAATTTATTGTAACAATTGTTGAACATCGTACTGTAAAAAAATATACTGTTAATAAAAATACATATCTTTTGTAAAATTTACAAAAAAAATTATCGCCAGCGCTGGTGCTGGAGCAAGTTTTTTTTGATGGGAGACGCCGGCGCTGGGGCTTTTTTGTTTTAAAGTGGTCGACGCCGGAACAACAAGGGTCATGTCGGATAAAATAAAACTAACGGAACTGAAATTGTAAAATTTTCTGATTTCAATTGGCTAAAGTTCGTTTTCCGGCAATCTCCCAAAATCGTATTTTAACCACTTTTTGGCCTAGAATAAATTAGCCTAGAATGAGCAAAATAAAAATTGGGTGCTGGATTTCAGTATTTTCGACTAAAATTTAAAAAGGGTGATGGAAATAGCTGCATTTCGATGTGGTCTTTACATAATTTTGAAGGGTATTTTCAATTACAGCCATTAAAATTTGTACAAAAGCTAGATTTTTCGTTGTTTATCAAAAGTCACAATTATTTTATTGAAGCTGCTTGTCGCTTGTTTGCCGCTGCGAAAATGCCAACAATGAAACACATAAATAAAATAGGAGTCACAAATGCTAGAAATATTTTGCCGCATTGCTTATGGTATAACTTGTTGTAATATGCTTGAGTCATTTGCGAGAGCATCTCTAATTCCATTTGATCCATCTTTGCTAATCCGCCTGCGGCTATTCTCCTTCTGGTTTCCCAAATGTAGTCATACTTTTTTTCGTCAGGGGTATCATCCTTCAAGATATCGTACATGAATGAGTCTTCTAAAATAAATGGTCTGTCTTATTTTACTTTTTCATACAGTCAAGTCTTGATATGAAACCAGTTTTTAGATTCCTTTTCTATAATTGATTCGTCAGTGCAGTCCGAAAAATTGAAAGGATTCCGATTTCTTGAGTTGTTTCTTAAAATAGTTACAGACTTGCCAATGAGACGTCCTGAAATGAGACGTCCCTTTTTTTGGTGGGGTTTTATCGGCAACCGAGGGTGTTATTGGTAAAACTGTTGCCAATTTTTAAAGGACCACGAAACTTGATAAGCACAGCAATTTGTGAAATATGAATTCGCACGGGACCACCAGAATTTGGTCAATAATTTTTTTGAATTATTTTTTGTGTGCAATTAAATTTTGAATCTTACTTATTGACTCAATATAGAACAATTTCTTACACTACGTGTCCAATGACGCGGCAAAAGTCGCAGTCACAGTCACAGTGTGTGTCCAATGACGCGACTGCGACTGTGACTGCGACAAATTCAAATCGATTTGAAGCGTCAGTCGCAGTCGCAGTCACAGTCGCAGTCGCGTCATTGGACACACACTGTGACTGCGACTGTGACTGCGACTGTGACTGACGCTTCAAATCGATTTGAATTTACGTCGCAGTCACAGTCGCAGTCGCGTCATTGGACGCACACTGTGACTGCGACTGTGACTGTGACTGCGACTGTGACTGCGACTGTTGATGTGTGTCCAATGACGCGGAAAAGTCGCAGTCACAGTCACACTTTTCCGCGTCATTGGACACGTAGTGTTACTGTAGTTAACTGTAGAGCAATGGAAGTAGCCTAACTGGTCCGGTCTGGCAAAAAAAGTAGATGGTTCAGAATTTTGAACAAATTTTAAATGCAAACAAAAAATAATTCGAAAACATTCGAAATCAAATTTCGCAGATTGCTGTGCTTATAAAGTTGCATGGTCCTTTAAAATGACTGATAAAATCAAAATTTTAATAAAATCAAAATTTGAAAAGGGAAAAGGATAGTTGGCGTTGGTGCCAACTGTCCTCTTGGTTATGTTTCAATGACAATACCTATTTGTAAGTAATTTTGTTTATTCTAAGCCACCCTAGTAGCCGAACTTTCCGCAGAAAAACAAATCACTGAACAGAATTTCGAAAAATGCGTGGTTGTTGAAAAAGTGTCGGGTGACCTGTGCCGGCAATAACTTTTTGAGGTTGCGTTAAAGTAGGACTTGACTGTAACAACAAATATGTAACTTTGATAGGAGATTGTCGTTATCGGAGATTTAATAAGTAAGCATGGTTTTCTAATTTTCTTCTTATTTTAACTATTTTTCTTACTTCTATCGCTTTCGCTACAATCGAACTCATCTTCTCCATTTGCGCAATCCAGACGACCATCACACCGCCAAACAGCAACTATGCATTTGCTAGAGTTAGGACACATCCACAATCCTTCTCGGCACACTACTTCATGACCAAAATCAGTTGGAAGAGAGACCATGGAAGTTTCTCGTTTACTGATAGCTGCTTGATTGGACACATGTGAAAATACGAAAATTAGGGCGAGGTAGTAGCAAAAATCCATAATTAATAACTAACAAAAGCGACAACTGAGCCAGTTTCTTTTATATACTGCAGAAATGTTGCAAGCAAAAAGTGAGGCAAAAATCAATAAAAAGGGATGTGCAAAGAAAAAAGAGGGAAATGGGCACTGGGGTGGTCAGAGTGTGACTAATGGCTTCTATATGTTTGCTTTCATTTGCAATTATCTGGGCCCACGGCACAGGGGCTTAAAATTCAAAAACATAATCACTTTCAAATATTTGCGCCAAATCAAAATTTTTAAAATTGGCTATTTTCTATTAATTCATACTAGAGACAGAAAAGTGCCTTCGGGCGGGTTTCGGGTCGGGGTTTTACTCTGTTGTACTGTTTGGGGTCGGGGTTCTCAAGGTCTTTCGGGGCGGGCCCGCGGGGCCCCGAGCCTAATTTCTATCGTTATTCTGAAGTCTCACATAAGACGAAGTAATTTTCTCCTCACTGCTTATTGATCTTTCTGCAATTAAATAAAGTTTATTTATACAACCAAATACATTCAAATTTAATAACAGTAATTTATCAACGGCAAAGCTTTGTTAAGAAATATTTGCATTTCTGCCTTCTCAGGTGGAAAAATGAAATAAACAACAAATCAAATACCGTACTTCCTCTAATAGAAGCCCTTGGTTTGGATCGCCTAAATCGATTGCAAGATAATGGTAAGCTCGACTTTACTGGAAATTTTGATGAAAAACTCTATCTCTCTGCATGGTCGGTGACAAGGGCGGCAAGAATACCAAGCTAGCGATCGCTATTGGAAATGTGGACAATTTGTATTTATGACGCAGAAGACAATTACTCAAATTTTGCTATGGTTGCTGGCAAGGTCTTCTATCAGCTCCGTTTTTCTGAAATCAAAATATGTGGTACACAGAGAGAAGTGACTTGGTATTTGACTTTGTTTTGACTTTTGCAAGATTTTTCTGCTTTAGGTATATCACGGGCGATCTCAAGTTTTTAAGCTCTGTCTTCGGCCATCTGGGAGCAGCATCCACTCATCCATGTCTCTTCTGTGAAACTTCGAAGGTACTTCTTCAGCAATGGTGATAGTCTGCCAGCCAAGGAAAAAGCAGATCTTCGGCGACAAGTATGTTCTATTGCAAAAAGAACCGTTGGTACAAGTTTCTCCGTCAAATATTGTCCCTCCATCGCTTCATCTTATTCAAGGTCTTGCTCAGAAATTGATTGAATGGATAGAAAAGGTCGACGAAACATTAGTGCCTGCACTGGAGAAGATCTACAAGGAGCTAGGAGCAGATAAACAGGCTTGGTACCGAACATTCACAGGTATTTTTAAACTGCCTGGACATAGTTTGGACATCAAGTTTAAATTAAAATGGCTGCTTCTAGGAAACCACGTCAAAACGATTCTCTCGGGAATTGGGCCGGAACGGATCATAGATGTCATCAGTGCTCATCATTCATAGCACTTTTCGCAAGCTTCTAAGTCTTCTTGGGAAAATGCAGTGTCTAGCCAAATCAGCCTTTTTATCAGATGAAGAAATGTTCTGTTTGATTTTGAGTGTATTGTTGAATAATTTGTCACGTTGCCGTTAGAGGAATAAGAATAGATTTATGGTTCTTTTCAGTCAGCTAAGACTACGTGTCCAATGACGCGGCAAAAGTCGCAGTCACAGTGTGTGTCCAATGACGCGACTGCGACTGTGACTGCGACGTAAATTCAAATCGATTTGAAGCGTCAGTCGCAGTCACACTTTTCCGCGTCATTGGACACACACTGTGACTGCGACTGTTGATGTGTGTCCAATGACGCGGAAAAGTCGCAGTCACAGTCTCAGTCACACTTTTCCGCGTCATTGGACACGTAGTGTAAGATTCTTTCGTGCAAAAAAAAATACGGAAAGCATTTTAGTGAAATTCTTTTTTAAAATTTCTTGGCGTTTTGTTTATCTTAAAGCAGGGATCCCAAGTCGACCAGCTAAAAATTCAGACAAAAATCTCAAAAATTCAGACCTAAGCTCCAAAATTCAGACAATTTGTAAATGTAAATTTTTTAATCCAAATTTTATTAAGACTTCATCAACAACAATAACCAACGGTGAGTAAACAATCAAAAGTACTTTCCCCATGCTCTAATCTTCCTTAACAATATATTGTTCTTCAAAAGAAAATTATACATTTCAACACAATTGAGATCAAAATTAACTTTCGTTTGAACTAAACTTTTTACTGTTTGGACTTCCAGCAAATTTCTTTCTTTTGTCCATTGCACACCACAAAGTGAGAAGATCCGTTCGATAAAGGAATAGATAAAAGAACACTCTGTAGAAATTGCACGATGATTTTTGATTCGTCCAATCTGAAGAATTCACCAAGCATTCGAGGCGGCTTGTCTAATGAAGCGAAGAATTCTTTAAAAGCATCTCACAGCTGCAGCATTCGATTCAAAACATTCCCCAAAGTCGTCCATCTTGTCGGTGTATGAGTCGGCAACGTTGTATAGTTTATCTGATTAGAAAAATAAAATATTTCGACAATTTATGCAAATATCAAAGCGAACCTCAACGAAATCGCAGAACTCCTTCAGCTTCTCATGTCGCAATGTTGATCCTTTGAAGTAGCTGCCGAGTTTGAATACAATTGCCTCGATTTCGATAGGAAGTCGCTCGGCTGCCTTCTGCGCTGCGTTGTGTACTATATGAGCGGGACATCCAATAGGAACGAGATTCTTTGTTCGGCTTTGCAATCGACTGAAGACGTTGTTTTCCCCACGATGAGTTGGACCTCCGAAATTGACTGGTGCATTATCGGCGCAAAATGAAGTGAGACACTGGAAGTTGAGTTCATGTTCTTCCAATATCGATGCAATGAAGTTTGTAACCAATTCTGAACCTTCTCCTGGCAGCGATTTCATATCGAGCAAACGAACTTCAACTCCATTTTCAGCCGTAAAGAATCTGAAAACAACATGAAGGCTAACAGGAATTTGTGCAAAGCAAATATAAGAAAAGTACCTAACGATTAAAGGAAATAATTTGGTTTCACTATGATTTGAGGCGTCGATGGAAATTGAGAATGGCTGGCTTGCAAGGTTCTTCAGTAAGAGCTCAACGGAAAACGGCGCCAATACTCCTAAAATTATTAGAATATTTTGAAGTTAGCCTTGTGATGAAAACAAATATTACCTGTTACAATCTTCGCCGTCTTTGTTTGAGCACAAGAGAACTTCTTTGCAACATCTGAATCTGGAAACATCGTTCTGAACAACCCTTCTGAAATAAATCCATTCGAAGAATAGATAAATTAAAACAGTTAATCATTAATACCTGAAGAAACACAATCTGCAGACTGGAAAGACTGATAATGACGAGCAATGTGAAACGACCAAGCTCCTTCAGCGGCGGCAGTCTTGTCATCGATGCCTGTTGGCGCTGTTTGACTTGGCAGGAAAGTAAAAAGCGATTGCGAAATGCCGGAGGCTCTGGCTGCATCTATGTGCTTCTTCTGCTTCTGATGGACATCTATTGCTGCTTTTCCAGTTGATCCAAGGCTAATGTGGCTGTCGCAGACGGAGCAGTATGCATGTTCATTTCCCTTCTTGCTCTTCTTGATACCTTTGATCTTCTCGTACTCTGGTTTGAATAGTAACTTGCGTTTAGGAGGCATCGATACTGAAGCAAATACAAATTACTAATGAACAACACACTTAAAATTGTAGCAGAAAAAAGACAAGAACGCTGTCTGATAAAAATAAATAAACAATAAATAGCGCTGCAAAGAAATTTTCTTTCGAAAAGATAAGAAGAATTTCAAATCAAAATTCAGACGATTTCAGACAATTTTTCAAAATTCAGACAAAATTCATATCAATTTATTTTTCAGATTTGGCCTCTAAATTTCAGACAAATCTGAAAAATTCAGACCACTTGGGATCCCTGTCTTAAAGTGATTATGTTTTTGAATTTTGGGCCCCTGTGACAGGCCTTTCTCATGTTAAACAAAAATTTTTATTATAAAAAAAGTTATACAAATATCAAACTTGTTAGCAATGGCCAGGTCCTGAGGCTACGTCTAAGCAAAAAAATTATTGAAGGGAGAGTTTATATTACACTATCTTTTTGGCTGCATTATAAAATGCCAACAACCAAACCACCATCCCACAAAATCCACACTTATAGTGGTGTTTGGACAAACACTTACAAAATTCATGCAAAAGGCATACCAGGTCAATGTATTAAATATAAAGACTTTTCTTCGCTTTATCCATCGACAATCTATAGTACAGCTATGCCTGTCAAGCATCCTACCGAATTTTTTCTCAAAAAAGATGAAATGGTTGTCAATTGGACAGAACCATCACAAAATCCTTACAAAGGTATAATTAAAGCGCTTGTTTTACCACCCCAAAACTTGTATGCTATTTATTATGCCTCTTTATAGAAGTTGTGCAAAAAATACCCAAAAGGTGAAAAAGACGATGAATACAAATGCACTCATACAGAAATGGAAAGAGCACGTGTTTCAACATGCACACACATTGAACTTAACGAAGCTCTAAAGCAAGGTTATTTGGTAAAACACGTATATCGAGTCTCAGAGTACGAAGAATTCGATGATAATGTTTTCAAAGGTTATGTTAGGGAATTTTACAAAGATAAAGTAGAGCATTGTCTAATCTGATGTTAAATAATTTGTGGGGTAAATTTTAGTGATGTGGGCAATGCAATATATTGCATTGCAATATTGCATTGCAACATTTTGGCCAAAATATATTGCATTGCAATATTGCACACTGGATTTTGATAATATTGCATATTGCATTGCAAATTCTAAAAATATTGAAAGCAAAAAGTCGAATTAATTTTGGTCTCGCACAGAAAAATTCATCCACTTTCCAAAGTTTCGTCAAAAAAATGTTGTTATTATTTGTTGGCTATGCTCATTTTTGCACCTGAAAAGTTTTGATTTTATGCACGGTTTTCATTTCAGAATGAGCTTGCACTGGAAAATTAATTTCTCTTCACATAACTGTCGCGAACTGAAGCCGAATGCAATGCATGCCAGCAGAAGATCAAACTCAGCAATCGGGGAACAAGCAACCTCAAGAGCCATTATTCAAAGCATGTGGTCTTTCTTAACAAGCTGGATCAATTGGAAAAAGGGAACAAGCCGTCAAAGAAGCAATGCAGCAGGGACTTAACATATTTGTCGTCAAAGGGAAAGGTAATATTTTCTTTCCGTGTTTTGTCCAGCTTATATTTCGTTTTGTTTTAAGGCAACTCTCTGCAATGGATCAAAAAATAATGCATTTTATCGCTTGCACAAACCAGCCTTTTGCCGCCGTTTTGCAAATAATGGCTGAACACATAATGAACAATAAGAGTAATAAATTTCTATTATAAAATTTTTAATTAACATCCAGTTTACAATAATTGTCAAAAAAATCATTATTTATTTATGACTTGACTTCTACATCAGTCGACAATTTCACTCCCATTTGTTGACGCAGCTCTGCAACTACTTCGACCACTCTCAAAGATGTCTCCAAACTCATGATGTCACTCTGGCATTTACCTAAATTTACAATGGATTCCTTTTATGTTTCTCAAGAAAAAATTTCTTGCCTTGCTGCAGAAGGTCGTAGCAATGGTCAGCTTCATAGCAAAGTCCACTGCTGCTTGTGAAATTATACTTTTGCAGATCTTCCTCAAAAGGAAACTCGAAAAGTTCAGAACTGGAGTGTCCTGGTTTGGCCTTGCTCTGTGTTTTTAGAATACGAGTGGGCGCATTGAAGAACTCTGGGAACTAAAAGTTTTGTATTTTTACAAAAGCTTAATATTAAATCAAAAACTTGCCTCACAGAGGCCTTTTTCAAAAGCGACACAAGCATTATTTGCAGTATTGGTTTCAATAGTGTAAACTAGGTAGGCTTTGACTCGCCCGTTTTCAAATTCCAAAGTAATATTGCCTGCAAAAATGTGGCAGGATTAACAAAATAGATATTTGCTTTTAATTGTGCACCAGGGGTGGGACGGAAGAAAAAAAAGTCGGAACAAAAATCGGAACCGGAAGGAAAAAAGTGCCGGAAATCGGAAGACGGAAATCGGAATTCCGTCCCACCCCTGTTGTGCACATACCACTTGTATCAACACCCTCCTTGTTCTTAGCCCCTTCAATGTGCATCTTGGTGGGAGGCTGGTCATTAGCACACATAAGCGCAAACTGAATCAAATAAGAGCCAATGTCGTTCAGAGGGCACTCATCTATTTGGGTCTCTGTGCGATTGTCAGGCTAAACTTAATTGGCAATTTAACAGCAGTCTTAAAAGAATTATTTGAGGGTTTTATGTTTTCCCACACCGTTTTCGCCGTTTCTATCGTTTTCAGGGCCTAAAAAATTTTTGGACCTTGAAAAACGCATTTTTGGGCCACCTTAAAGAGTGTAGATTAGCCGAATTTGAAATTTGACAGTGACCTTCAAATTTCAAGAGCATTTTTATAAGCAAATTGACCACGCTGAACACGAATCCGGTGTTAGAACCGGCGTTATAGAATCTGGCGTTATCCATCTTATGACCAATTATGAAAATTTCGGCTCTATATGTGTTTGCGTCCCTCCCAAAAAAAACTTGCCCTGACCCCCCTGTTGTTTTTTGCAAAATTTTTTCTTCTTCCAAAGGTCTCCAAACTCCTATTTATATACACTTTTTAATCATTCTGATGCAAAATTTTTTTGTTGTATAAAAATGGTAAAAAAATAATTTGCCTTGGTAAAATAATTTGCCCCCAAGCTGATATTTTCCTATATGTCAAAATATATAAATTTAGGATTAGACTTAGGCAAGGTAGGCCAGTGTATATTAGGACGATGTCAAACATGTTCATCAAAGCTTCAAAAAGTAGTTAAATAAATTGTTTTGATACTTTTGAAAGAAAATAATTTTTGCAAAAAAAAAACAACAAGGGGTACGAAGGCACGTTTTTTGGAAGGGACGCGAACACATAGAGAGCCAAAACTTTACTGATTTCTGATTTCGAATTTGAGTGCATAAATAGTGGGAGAAGCTAAAGAACACCACAATCAGATTGAACGCGAATAAAATTTAGCCTTTATTTTGTTAAAAAGACGGTACTTAAGATGGTATGCACTTAGGGGTGGTGGTGGTCGCACCAGCCTTAGTGTCGCGAAGTAGTCGCGCAAAGGCTACTTTTAACTTTTTTCTTTCATGTTTTTCCTTTATTTCAGATAATGCAGCAGCTAAAAAAATTCAACTTAGACAAGTTCAACTTTACGAAAAACTCTTTTTGCCAGAGAGAGCAATCTCACTAAGGCTGGTGTGCCCCTCCAAGTGCATAAGTACCAAAAATACTACGAATGAACTTTTTTACCAGATTTTTTTATGCCAAAATTTTGTTGACATTTCACTTGAATTTATTTTAAAAAATAAAGTTTTACTGTTGAGGAATCGAAACTTTTTATTTAGACTGCTTTTTCAATTGTTAATAGTCTTATTGATATTTTCATACTCGCTTTTTGGTTACGCTTTATTCTTAAAAAACCGTATCTCAACTTACATGAGGGTTTCAGAATGAAAGTTTTAAAAAGTGACATTTGCCTGAAAAAGACATTTTGTAATTTTTAAAGAAAAAATGTAATTTTATCCAGTGTTTATAGCTATTTTTAATCGAAAAAGATTTTGACGTAAAATTTCGAAAATCTCTATATAGTATTTGGGACGGAGAACGTCTGTCGCCAATTTGAGTACATGTTTGGTCACAAGGAAAAACTTTTTTATTGTAATAATTTTATTTGCATGTTTATGCTCATTCGAAACATTAAAATACGATAGAAGCGCCGATAGGCGCCTGTTGTCCCTAGTAAAAAATATTTAGGGTTTCGAAAAAAGGACAAATCTTTTCAAAAAAAAAGATTCAAAACCATGTCCTACATAGATAATCCATAAAAATCAAAATTTTGGAAAAATCAGTATCAACACGTCTTTCCTAGAAATACAGGGTGATCCAAGAAATTTGAACACTTTTAAACCGTCATAACTTTTTGTCCTCGCACAATTTCGAAATTCTGTAAACGCAGATCGTCTCAGTTTTTGATGACAATTTTTTTGGTATATAATGTGAAAAACACGATTTTTGCTTGGTCCCCCCTGTTGTTTGGCTCCTGGTCTGTAGGTGGCCTTTGGATGGGTAAGGCCAAAACAACAGGGGGGACCAAGCGAAAACCGTGTTTTTTCACATTATATACCAAAAAATTGTCATAAAAAACTGAGTCGATCTGCGTTTACAGAATTTCGAAATCGAGCGAGTACAAAAAGTTATGACCGTTTAAAAGTGTTCAAATTTATTGGACCACCAGCAAATATAATAACAATATTTATAATAGTTTATAATATTTTAATATGAGACAATTCCTGTAGACTCCTTTTCTCTCTCCTCCAATTATAACTGTGAATAACTAATACAGTGGTAAACGAATAAATTATCAAAAAAAGAGTTTCACTTAGACGTCCTGAAATCAAGTTTCTTGGTAATTTTAAGAAATTTGTTAAGCCAGTTAGAGTGTTGGCCACCACAAAGTAGAGTAATCCATTTCTGCTAACTGCTTGCACTACACTTTTTCTTGAAAAAGAGCAGTTTATTGCAGGAGCTGCCACCAAATAGTTGAACATATTCAGTATGCATACTGACAAGGTGAAAAGCGCCATCTCAAAAAAAACCAATAACTCTATATGATATTATCATTGGGTTGTTCAATAAATTTACGACCGTTTTTTCAGCTTGTAATACTAGTGTTTTGGCATTACCGGTCGGAAATTGCAACCCTGAATGGGAATGCAGTCAGACAAAATACTGCAATCCGGCGCTTTTTCGGGTAACACAAAAAAGTGGTTAGGATCTTCAACCCTACTAGCGAATACCACCCCCCCCCCAACAAATTTTTTTTCAAAATCAAGTTGAACCATTTCATTACTAATAGACTAGAAGAGAAGGATTTTCGCCACCTTTTAATGAAACACAAAAAATCTACTGGAGGTGGTTTTGTTCGAGTCATTGAAGTAGATGGAGAAGATTTTAAAGTCGACAAGAACAAGTGCGAGGGCCTAAATTTGAACATTTGAAAGCACAAAATAAAACGTCTTAGAGGCACTAATCTCCGTGTTGTTAAAAGTTATCTGGCTGAGATCGTTTTCCGAATGAATAGTAATGCTAAATTTGAAAACCCATTTGAGCCGTTTATTGAAATGATATCTATACCAGTTTATCCTACGCAAGATACTAGTTTGAATAAAGAGGATAATTGGAGTGTTGCATGGGGTAGTGACGAAAAGGAAGTAAGTGATGAAAAACGTAGCAGTAATGACGAAAATATTGGTGAAGAAGCTTTTTTGTAGACAGCATACTAGCGCTATATATTTTGATACATCTCCTATATAGTATTAGAGATGTTTTGTTTGCGGACAATTGATGTTTTGGGTTAGTTTGATATGTTTTTGTTTGGTTTTTTTGTCGATTTTTTTTTTAAATTGAAGCTTGGGATCTCAGGAGTAGAATGGCTGTTGTGGATTTTGGTTTTGAGATTTTTTTTGGTTTCAATTTTTGGGTTTTAGTGAGCAAATTGTCGTTTTTTTTGTTCAAGAGTCAAAATCTCCGAGCTGTTGTGAGTGGAAATTTTTGCCCCACTCTTAAAATGTAGCCCGAAATCTCAGCTTTCTTTTAAAAAAAAGATCGGTTCGATACGAGGACCGGAACCCGGGGGTATTTGCGATTTTATGGAGGTGGTTATTTAGAAGAAATTCGAAATTTGGCACTTTATTTTGAATTTAAATTTTTATTGTTTTTGTCTCAAGAGGAAAGTTGTATTTTTTGTTTCAAACGTGTTTTTTGTTTATTATTTTGTCTTTTGTGTTTGATTTTTTTGGCATGCCGAAGGAGTGAGTAGCCATCCCAGTTAGTAGGTAGGGGTGCCATGGGAGTAAGTAGAGGTACCAGACAGTGAGTAGTGGTTATGGAGGTGGTTTTATGGAGGTGGTTATTTAGAAGAAATTCGAAATTTGGCACTTTATTTTGAATTTAAATTTTTATTGTTTTTGTCTCAAGAGGAAAGTTGTATTTTTTGTTTCAAAGGTGTTTTTTGTTTATTATTTTGTCTTTCGTGTTTGATTTTTTGGCATGCCGAAGGAGTGAGTAGCCATCCCAGTTAGTAGGTAGTGGTGCCATGGGAGTAAGTAGAGGTACCAGACAGTGAGTAGTGGTTCGAAACTTCTATATAGTACTACATAAGTGTAGATGGAAAGTGAGAAGTATCTTGAATTACGCAGGCTCACCGATAGACTGATCAGAGATATATGCGAGTAGGTAGGTTAGTCAAGAGAATGAGTGGAATGAGAAGGGCCCCTGAAGAGTCAAGAGGGTGACCAGGAGAGAAAAGAGGTGTGCCAAGAGAGTGAGTAGTTTAAGCAAACATTGTTGCTAACGATATTTTCGACAGATGTGAACACCGTTATTAACTAAGTTTTATGAAGGATGATATCAATTTTTAAAATCGAAAATTTTCTTTTTTTATCAAAACTTGAAAAAAGAAAAGCATAGTGCAATTCTGCCCATGTGAGGCTACATGATGAGTGTAAACTTGGATAAATTTGATTGATCAAATAAGTCAGATCATCGCCCACAAATATCACTTTTTCGACAGAAAGATTTTTTTGAATTTGTATTAGTAAATTGTTATTAACGATATTTTCAACAGATGAGAATATCGTTATTAACTGAATTTTATAAGAGATAATGTAATTTTTTTGAAATCTAAAATTTTCATTTTTTTAAATCAAAACTTGAAGAAAAAAAAGCAAGAAAGTCTGCCAGGGAAAAATCGGTTTGCCAGTTATGAGAAACTCTGCGTGAGTATATTTTTTTATTGTTTTTTTAAATTTTTTCAATTGTATCATTTTTCAAAAGTTACATTTTTTACCTTGACCAAGGCGAGGGTGGTCCGCCGACAGGCGGGCCCCCCGAGCTAGTATTTTTATTAGTGCATAAATTTTGATGAAATTCAATTTAAAAAAGTTAGTTTCGACATAAGCAAATGCAATGCGAAGAAATATTGGCCCCAATTTCACCCTTTCCCTCCCAATACAGCCCTAATTTCCTTGAATTAATTTTGCTCTACAATCATAAATCTATTTAAAATCGCATCTACAGTATTTGTTGTGATGAGACCGATTGGAATCCGGATGTCGGCCTATAGATTAACAGAAGAAATTCCCACTACCAAATGATCAGGTCTTTGATCATCAACTGTAGCATTATTGATGGCATTATTTACACAAGTTTGTAAGCAGTTCTTTAAAGTTTCGTGAGGTTTAAAAAGCCTTTCAAAGTCTTCAAGTAAGAAAGGTTAGAAGAATAATATGAATTAGTAAAGTAAATTAGTACCTATGTAAAAAATGGAGACTTTGTCCCACCACAAACGGGTCGGGAGCAAAGTCTCCACTTTATATGTTGACTGTTAGAAAGATGTTATCTTGGTGAAGAAACAAACCAAAAAGGAAAAATCAAATGGAAAAAACTTCCATCATCTCTTACAGTCAAACAAAAATCAGACAGAACAAACCACTTCTTTCGAATAACCTAACATTTTTATTCATAATTTGACACTCCGACTTCTAATATTTTCAATAATACCAAAATTAGGATACTTTTGTTTAAAAATGTTCGGTTTCAAAATTTTTAGTTTCTAAAAAAATGATATGAAATCACCTTTTGTTCACAGTGGGAAGCCGAGGTCCCCAACAAATCGCTGCCTAAAAATGGCCATTTTATTTTTTTAAATCTGAAAAAAATGAAACCTTCCATAATCTATGATAATGAAAAGATTCTTACAGAAGAATCTTTCCATTTTCATAGATTTTGACATAAAGATCTTTTCATACATAAGAATTTGAATTGGCGGGAGACAGCTCTAACAGATGAAACATAAGATCTTGACAAAAGCTTTTCTCAATTTTATTATCATATGTGGTCATTTGAAGTTGGCAAAGCGCTTTAATCACTTGAAGTGATCTGATGTTTTCGAATTTCGAACGTCACGACAACATTTTACATATACCGATTTTCCTTTAATAAGCGCCCTCCCCGAAATCGTGAATTTCTCAAATTCATTCTCCGCCTTTTTTACCAAGTTTTTGTTTTTGAACGCCACATATATTATGTACCAAAATGCAGCTGGGAATCTGCGCTACAGTTTGGTGTATAACATATGTGGCGTTCAAAAACAAAAACTTGGTATAACAGGCGGAGAATGAATTTAAGAAATTCCTGATTTTGGGGAGGGCGCTTATTAGAGGAAATACGGTATTCTATTAAAGAGCTATTAAACCCATGTTACATATTCAAATAGATATAAATGTTTTGAGCCAAATTGTGCCTTATCCAAAACAATCACTAAGTTGAATATACCAAATGAAAGAGAAGATTCAGAGCTTCGAAATAATATCAACAGATATAAAATATGATATTAAAACTGATAAACGGTGAAACTTTCAATATCGTCTGGGAACTCATGTTCCATCCGTTATTTCGTCTGTCACTATACTCTTTTAAATTTATTTGCAACACTGTAGTTCTGAACTAAAAAACTGTCGCCCGCCAATTCAAATTTCAACTCATTTACGCGTCTTAAAACCATGGACTTTTAAGCAGACAATTTTAGTAAATAATCCTTCCTGTAAAATTTTTTGAATACCTCAACTAAAATGTTCTACTTCTACGAAATTTTGAATAAAAAAGTTGACAAGACAATCATTTAACGAAGCTTTTCAAAATTCAAAAGTAGCTTAAAGAAAACAAATATATATATTCAAAAACATATATATATTCAAAAACAAGAAAAAGTAAAAAGGTACAAAAAACGTTTGTACCGGGATCTGGAACATATGTTTGGGTGCTCTTTACTTAAGTTTTAGAAGGCATAGGTTTTTTTTTTTTGGGGGGGTGGTTGTTTCCTGGTATTCTATACTAAGGTCGAATTTTTTTATCATAATGATAAGGAAGCAGATAGCATAATGATTGACTGTAATCTTTCTGAAAAACTTTTTATGTTTTTCTTTTTTGAAAATCATTCTTTAAAAAACAGTCTTCTTATTCCAATTGAAAAATGCAGAAAATATGAAAAAATGGTGTCACTTTTTTGGTCAAAATGTTTTACTAAACATGCTTTAGCGTGAAAACGCCCTTAGAAGTGATTAAAATGGGTTTTGAAAAAACCCTTTGAAGTGTACTTTATGCGCTTTTCTAGATTAAGCAAAAAAAGTTTTTAGCTAAAACAAGATCAGTCTATCAAGAAGCCCACTGAAACTGCACAAATTTCTAATAACCTCATTGAAACACGGCCTTCTAATGTTAGAATTCATAAGGAGGGGATGGTTCAGAATCAAAAAAAGCACGGCTAAAAACAATAAATTCAGGTGCTAGATGAAAGCAGCCGAAAAACGCAATGCAGAATCTCAGAAACAGAAAATTTAAGCGTCTCCATTCATGTTTTGGCTGCATTTATTTGACGCCGAGTTTTGTTGTTTTTAGCCGTGCTTTCAGGAATCTGGCTTATGCTTTTTTGTAAGCTTCAATAAAAAACTATCAGATATTTTTGAAAATTGTGTACAATTTTTTTTGTGTGTGTGCTGAACAAATAAATTGCTGTTGATCAATGCAAAATTTAAATAGAAGACGCAGGTCGGTTGTGAAAGAAGGTCTGAGCTGAAAATACACTATACCGCCTATCTCAAAAAAAGCTTGATTTTCATAATTTTGGCATATTGAATGTGCAAAAATAGTTTTAGAGTCTAGTTAACACTCTAGAGACCGAGCGTCCACTGTGCCATTTTTGACTTGGAATTTTTTGCTGGTTCTTTTGAGCTCTTTTTCTGATTTTTTCACTTTAAAGGCCAACTCATACAGGACATTTTTCAGAGTTTTTTTGCTTTCACTGCAAAGTTAATTCTAATTTTCATGTCTTGAATGTGCGCTCTAGTGCTCAAATTAAAGAATAACATGTGAGTATTCTAATGACACATCGCTGAGATTCTCACTATAACAAAACTTCAGAGTTTTAATACAAAAAAACAATTATGTCATTTTTTTTAAAACGTTGCTTATACTGCAAAATAAAGTGTGATCCGGCGGTTCCGAACGGTGATAAGTATATTTCATTTTACAAAGCGAAAGATGCCATCAAAAGATCCTAAATTTCGATTTTTTTCGAGGCAAAAAACATTTAAATTTGGAATTTTTACTGTATGTTACTGTAATTATGAACATTCTAAAGCACTATTTACTGACAGCGTTCTCCCATGTATATTTCGTGAAAACATACAGTAAATCAAGTAGGAATTGACTTAGGTGAATTCAAGATCTATGAAAACTTGTAAAAAGGAAAATTTTTTACTGAGATCGAAACAGTAAAACAAGAAAGGTATAACAACTAGAGAGATTGGTGTATAACACGATTAGTGAATAGCAAAACCTGTTCAGACGATTGCCCACAGAGGCCACTTCCACGGAACGAGAATAAGAAACTCAGGTAGAAGGATCACGGGAGTGCCACTACCAGAACAAGAAAAACCAAGCCACGAACACGACAAGAAGTAGAAACACAGCACACGCCAGAGACCAGCTTACCTTGCGCTTCTCTGCATCCACCACATGAATCACGCTTGTTGTCTGCGAATACACCGGCTGAATAGTTGGGAGACACATAATATCGGGCTATATAAGGACAAAAGATATGACTAACTGACCATGTTGACTTGAATGTCTCCAATGTCAGTCACCGCAAGCTTTGCATTGTACAAACCAGTCAGCTTCTCTTGGTAAGACTCCTAAACACAGACAGAAAGTTGACATTGGGGCATAGAAAAATGTTTTCACCCGCAGCACTTGCTCGTTTACATGACTATTCACCGAATCAACAATGTCAGTGCGCGCAAGCTTCACACCGTCCAAACCGGACTGCTTTTCTTCCTTGGACACCGAAACACAAAAAAAATTGACCTCGCATGTAAAAAATGTTTACCTGCAGTCCTTGCTCGGTCACAAAATTATGCACTGAATCTCCGATTTTCATCACGGCAAGCATCACATTGTACAAACCAGGCAGCTCCTCCAACTGAGTAACCTAAACACATGCATAAAGATGACTTTCGAGGTAAAATACAAAATGTTTACAAGATCTCCTTTAACCCTATTTCTGAAGCAAGCAGAGCAAATAGACTTAGGCAGCTGTATGAGCTTGCAATGGGATCTC
>JAMRYI010000832.1:0-68447 GCA_029231635.1 Ditylenchus weischeri | reverse complement strand
TAAAAAAGTCTGTCCGAAAATTCGTGTCATGGATGAGGATACATTGTACTATAATATACCGTGTGGAACTTATACGGTTCCCCCCATACCCGGATTTTTTAAAAAGTTTCTCGTCCAAATTTTCCCTCAAAATCCCTAATTTATCAACTTCTCGGTACAAAATTTCAAAATTTTTCACACCGGATCCCCAAATTAAAAACGAAAAAGTTCTCCGCCTACGAAAGGGCTTTTCTGTGTATACAAACTTGTAGCTTTCGATCTGTTCTACAAGATAGTATGACAAGATTGTATTCCGTTCGTGAAAACTGAAAATTTCGCATAAATTGAGCTCGTAAGCACCGTATGCGTAAATATGCTGAATTTGGTATTTTCCCATAAAGACCTATTTTTGAGAAGATTTTATCCGTTATCCAACTCTAGTTAACAATCAAATTTCAATCGAGACATATTTTATTATAAAAAAATTTTAAAAATCAGTTTTTACAGCATATTAAATATTGAAAAATTTAAATAAGGAACACTGTGAAAAGGTCAGCTGGTGTATTGCTTTTGAGGGGAAATTTTCACCATTTTTCCCAATATTTTTTGTTGACATAAATAAATGATTTGATGACAACCAAAAATGGTGACAATTATTCTGTGACACTGAAAAATTAAAAAAAAGGTTTTGCTCATAAGATGTTTTGCGGGGAAGAAGATTTTTGATGACAAGAAATAGATTTGATTTTAAATAGGGTTGTCGAGTGCTCGAAATTTTCGAGTGCTCGACTCGAAAACTCGATATTTTTTTGGCGACTTCACTGCCATTATGGCGAATTTTCTGACACAAATTTGAAAAACCACTGCTTTTTGACCACACCAAGCGATTTGATTAATCAAGAATCCAAAGGCTGTCGTAGTACGCTGCCCTTAAGAGTTTCTTAATGGCTCGTTCAGAAACCTGAACGAGCTGGAGTCTGAGTTGGAGTTCGAGTAAGGCCTGTTTACGATGCAATTGTTCAAAAATGGGGTACAGTACGATTGACCGTCACCATTTTGACCGGGTCAAGAATTTTGACTGACTGTTATATTTGACCGTCGTGTAAATTGGCTTTCATTTAAATTTGACCGTCGTTTAAATTTTACTATCAGTTAAATCTGAAATCACCCTGAACACCACAAGTTACCTCAAAACCCCCGAAAAACACCAAAGCACCCTGAACACCCTTAATCACCTCAAAGTACCCTAAACCACTACAAACCACTCGTAACCACACTTGCAACTTCCCAAACCCAATGCGAAAATTTAAAGTAATTTTGCACCCATAGAACCAGCAACCGCGGTTATTAGTATGTGAGGCACTATACCAACTTCTCTCTTTTCCAGAATCGCTCAGAGCCACCTCGCCCACTCCGGAGTTGCCAAAAGGCAAAAATAACTGGATTTTGGGGGTTTACTAAAAAAGTCAAATTTTTCGAAAAAGCGATTTAGCGGATCAGAATTGCAGTCCGATGGGCTTAATTGCTTATCGAGTGACTATATTGGGTTGGTTAGTCGAAACATCATTTGAGTCTTAACAAATCATTTGCAGATAAAATTTTGGTTAAATAGCAACGGAAGTAGTACCCAACCTCGTTTGTTCCACCCCTCTCTAAGAGCTTATCGATACAAGTCAACTTTCTTCCTTCTTTTTCAGAAGTCTCCCAAAAAGAAAGGGGAGCAGGCAGTAATCAATAGGGTTATACAAGGGACAGATTTTTTCTCATCATATTTATCAGAGATTTTTTTTTAAATTAAAATCAACCTTTCTCAGCAAAAAATGTTAAGAAATGTCTTTTTTTCGAAAATGCCTTTTTTCCACATCGTTAACTGTAGAATTACTCGTATGTTACATGGTAAATTCTACAGTTATCAATGTATAGTTTATAATGGCGCAAAATATGATTCAAGATGAGTCAAAAATTTAAAAAGGTTTAGTTGGAGGCGCGTTATAACAGCATAGGTGAAATGTTGTATAACTAAAATGACCAGGTAGGCTGCACAATTTACACCGAATGAATAAGAATATTAGTACGCATACAAGGTACAGAGCTGTGCTTTTTTAGGTTTCCAACACAAAATTTCAAGGTTAAAACGGAAAAATGCCCGCGTTTGGGAAAAAAGTGCCCGCTTTATGTGAAAAAGTGCCCACTTTTTTCGTTTTAGTGAAAAAGGTGAAAAGTGCCCGCGTTTTGTGAAAATGTGCTCGCTTTTTGTGAAACTCCTCTATAATAAGGACTGAGTCGCATATTTTTGACGACCGTATAATATACCATCCATTTACTGCAAAATGCTGCGGTTTCAGTTCAAGAATTACGCTTTATATAAAGCATAATGAATATAACAGGTATATCAAATAGCGGGCACTATCATAAAAAGCGGGCAAATTTTCGAAAAGGCGGGGACATATTCGAAAAAGCGGGTAATTTTTCACAAAAAGCGGCCACATTTTCAAAAAGGCGGGGACTATCATATCAGACGAAAAATTCAGAACCCTTATCACATCACTGCCATATCAGGCGAGACTTTTGACGACCTTATCATATCATTATCATATCAGGCGGAAAATTAATGTTTCCCTATCACTATCATATCAAGTCCCAAAAATCGTTATCAGGGAACCTCTGTTTCAAATCGTCGAAGGAGCACTTGGCACTCAAACTCGCAAAATTTCCCGTTATCCAACCCTAGTTAACAATCAAATTTCAATCGAGACATATTTTATTTTAAAAATTTAAAAAATCAGTTCTTGCAGCATATTAAACAGCATATTGAAAAATTTAAATAAAGAAAACTGTGAGAAAGTCTGCTGGTGTATTGCTTTTGAGGGGAAATTTTCACCATTCTCCCCGATATTTTTTGTTGACATAACTAAATGATTTGATGACAACCAAAAATGGTGACAATCTACATATAGTATTTTTGTCGGCTTCTCCGTCATCATTTTAAATGTCCGTCACCAATTTTAACCCACTTCCCGATTGTATAATATTTTGTTATCATCATATCTAAGGGTAAACCGGGGGCGTAGAGCTCAGAAAACTCATCAGAATCGATGTTCGACCAATAAAATAAAAAGTTTTGCCCTAAAAGTTCGAAAATAAGGCATGTTCAAGGCGGTCATTGAACCTTTGACCCTAAAGTTGTTTGAAACAATTGTTTTATTTTTTTGTACTCGACGTTTCTAAGGGTAAATCGGGGTCGCTGAGAACGATAATGCTATCAGAATTGACATGTGATGCTTAAAATTTTGAGTTTTGGCAGAAAAGTGGGAAAAACCAGGTATGCTCAAGGGGGTCTTCGAACCTGTGACCCCAAATTTTTTTTTCATTTTTAGTTTATTTTGGCGCCTGTTAAGGCGCCTGTTCGGCTTGTTATTCTGTGATACTAAAAAAATAAAAGAAGGTCTTGCTGACAAGATGTTTTGCGGAGAAGAAGATTTTTGATGACAAGAATTTGATTCGATTTTTAATAGGGTTGTCGAGTGCTCAAAATTTTCGAGTGCTAGACTCGAAGACTCGAAATTTTTTTGGCGATTTCGCTGCCATTATGGCGAATTTTCTGACATAAATTTTAAAAACCACTGCTTTTCGACCACACCAAGCAATTTGATTAATCAAGAATCCAAAGGCTGTCGTATGGTCCGTGATTGACTTCTTAAATCTTTTAGTTGACCAAAAGTTGAATAGGCTAAAAACTTAACAATAAAGATTTTTAGTAAAGAAAATCGACCATTGACCCCTTAAGAATTTCTTAATGGCTCGTTCAGGAACCTGAACGAGCTGGAGTCTGAGTTAGAGTTCGAGTAAGGCCTGTTTACGATGCAATTGTTCAAATATGCAGTACAGTACGATTGACCGTCACCATTTTGACCGGGTCAAGAATTTTGACTGTCATTAATATTTGACCGTCGTGTAAATTGGCTTTCATTTAAATTTGACCGTCGTTTAAATTTGACTATCTGTTTGATCTGAAATCACCCTGAACACCCCAAATTACCTTCGGGGGCGCAAGGGGCTTGATCAGGGGGGCTTAAAAAACGACATTACATTATATGATAAAGAAAAATATGTAATTCATTACAAAAACTTATTACAGGTATTAGATCATGGACTTAAACTGAAAAAAATTCATAGAATATTGACTTTTCAAGAAAGTAACCGGATGAAAATTGAAATAACTTAGATTTTGGTAATTTTTTCAAAAATTTTTTTTAAAGATTATATCTCAACACCCATATTTTCAAAAACTATTCTGTAAAATAGGTCTTGTAGCTCTTGAAGTGCGCTACAAAATACAACTAAGATGTTGTTAAAGTGCCAAATTCTGGATCAAACTTTTTATCAAAGCGATGAATGTATTCTCCCTTAAAGTGCCCATTGAGAAGCTACACTATATTGAGAAGCTACACTATATTTGAAAGTCTACTGCAAAATATATATAAAAAAATTAATCAAAACATTTTCACAATTCTATTATGTTATCAGAAGGGCCACGATTTTATCAAGACCAAGACCACGAACAAAAATCGTGGTACTCCTGAGAACAGTAAGAACACTATTAACTGCAGACTTAGTAGTGCGTGATGATTTTTTTTGCTTTTCATCTTCTCACCAATGATGATTTTTCTAAAAAATGATGAAATGGTTAATACATGAAAATGATGAGGAGACAAAAAAGCGAAAAATATATGACAATTTTTTTTTTAAATCATCATTTTTTAAAGAAAATCGAACACACGTAAGGAGACAGAAAATGCTAAAAATATGCACACACACCGAAGCGGGTGCCGGCAGATTGAGAGCTTCACCATGCACAAATATGCAGCAAAATGACTGCACTGTACACGAATCCAGTAATAGAATTAAGGGTCAGCTTAGCCAAACTCAATTAGCGTAATTTTAGAATGGTTCTAGCCTGGAAATTGCCTCTCGATCTCGTGAATTGACAAAAAATTTAAAAACATGCATTGAACCACTTTTACCGCTCAACAAGAAAAACAGTATGCTCCTAAATAGTTTCTTATTTGAAAATTTAAAATTATTATAACTAGATGGTCTTTTTAGGGTATTTTTGACAAAATTTGTGTTTTAGGCTTAGGCAGGAGAAGGAGGACGGAGTCAAACATGTTTTCATTGATTGTTTGTAAATAGGAAAACAAATTTGATTCCGTCCCAACCGTGCGCTGTCTTACCCTTGCATGACCCTAAGCCTAACTTTAGTCTAGTGTAATAAATAATGTCAAAACTGAAAAATGCTGTCTTTTTTTTAGTTTTAGAGAGAAAAGTTCAATAGTGTCGGATATCTAAACAACTTTTTTCAAAGTGATCACACTATCAGGTAGATCTGTGACTCTTGTTTCTAACGACGTATCATTTGCTACAACATTTCTGCAAAATTTAGCGCAAAAACGTTAACGTATTGAGTTGAACTGCAAGTAATTTCGTTTTCTAAAAATGATTTTTATGTAACCTGTTATGATCATCGATGAGGCGATTGACAACTTCCATCAACATGCATCAACATTTAGAACGAGTTGCTTACCTTTCGGGTTCTCCTTGTTTTCCTTAATAAAAAATTACGTTGTGGAGGTGTTTGCTGTAAGAGTCAACGCAGGTCCAAATTTTGATGCCAAACTTCTCTGCCTTGCTTGGGATAAACATTCGGAAGCTGCACCTCTCTCTGAAGCCGACCAGGGTGTCATCCACTGTGACGAATTCTCTAGGCTTGTAGTTTTCGTTGGTCATGAACTTTTCAAAGACCTAAAAATATATTGTTGCTATTTCACAGTGTGCAAAAGTAAACCTCTCTAATGGGTGCTAATTTATCTCCCTTCTTGCGCTTAAGCTTGCTGTCAAAACAAATCGCGCGGAGGAGAATGTGGTGTCTATCGCAATAGAATATCAAGTGAGGAGGAAACGATCCATTCTTAGTGGCAAAAATTGAGTGGGAAGGTACTCCCTGGAAGCCGCTTTTTCAAAGATTTATCTACAATCCAAGTGTTAACCGTTATTCTTGCCAGGAATTTCCTTGTTAAGGCAAAAACTTTCGCTTTAGTGTACTCTCTATTTAGTGTATATTTTCCAGATTTCCCCGCGAGCTACACTGAATCGAGAGTGGACTGTATAGACTACAGTGAATACCTGGCAAAACGAAATTATTTAAAAAACTTTACACATTTAAAAAAAACTCTATACAAAACATGTGGTCATTCGATCCATTTCACATCTGCTTTATCAAATCCATTCAGACGAAAATTTTGTTGCAGCACACAAAGGTGATCGAATCAAAGACAAAAGGAGCAGAAGAAAAAATAAAAGGGAGCAAATGAACATGCTAGTTTTAAACAAACACACACAGCCAGTCAACAGATACACAAAATGCAGCTGCTGGATGAAAGAGGAATCAATTGAATCCATCCGCTCTCTGCTTTATTCCATTTCTAGGTGGTTCTAAACAGGAGCAGCCTTTCTATTACACTTCTCTAACTAAAAGCATTCTTGGATACAGGGTGAAAAAAATCCGTTTGAAAAACTTTCGGCCCTATATGATAAGAAGATAATTTTTTATATTGGTCTCCTATTTAGGAAAGGGTTGGACATAAACATGAGTCTGAGTTATGTTTGGGTCTGTCCTAAAATAAACTGGCCAACCCTGGCTTAAGTCTTTAAAAACTTTTTTCAGAGCCACCTCAATTTTACGGTTTTGTTCTTAAAAAATCTGAAATGTTGAATTTTAGGGTTCCAGAAAGATATCGGACATAAGCTTGCAAAATCTGTCAGAAAATAAAGTTTAAACACAAAAATCAGCCTAAAATTCACCATCTCCAATTTGGAGGGCAGCAAAAAAAAATTTTCAGAAGCAACTTCAACTATACGTGTATGTGTTTAAAAGAAAGCCAAGATGTTATACTTGAAGGTTCCGGAAGAATATCCTACATAAGTTTGCCCAAAATAACAGAAAATTGGGCTTGAACACAAAAGTGGTTACCCACCTACACACACAACCATATAGATACCGTATTCATATAGATACCGTATTTCCTCTAATAGCTCCCCCGGGGAGTTATTTATTAGATGTCCGAAAATCGGAAAATTTGAGGTCAATCTCGAGATTTTCGGGTGAAAATTGAAAATCAAAAAAGCGGAATCGGTAGAGCTCGTGGGAGTTAAGAAACGCAATAAACAGCAGAAAATTGACTCTGAGCTGAGATATAGGTCCTCGAAGTTGTGTGTGGGGGGAGGGGGATGGGGCGTTGGGGGTTGTAAGAGTTATTGGAGCAGGGGGAGCTATTGGAGGTAATACGGTAAATAATACGGTAAATACTATATACTTTATACACCTCATTGCAAATAAAGGTAGAAACCATAAATTTAAACTATGAATTTAAACTTCCTAACTTTGTCGAACACCAATCACCCTGTATTAATCGCATCGTAGTCCATCATCTCTTGTTAAGTAGTGCACTCTGCAGGCAGTCAGACAGTCCACTTCCAGCCAAAAGAAGTTTCTCTGGATATTCTATAGCTGCTGTTATCCCTCGTCTTTATCTCTCCTATCTTAATTCCCTCAGCTCGCTACTAAAACGTATGTATTGATCAAAGGCTTGGAGAATAAGAAAGAATAAAGATGAAAGGCGAACATCGTCATTTCCCTCCAACCAGAACAAATCTCGCTTTTCCGCCGTCAACCTGCCATTATAATATAATCTCATACTAATTTCCCTGTGTGTTGCGTACCATCCATTTCCGCTCTCTGCCCATAATCTGCCCATGGACTTTTATTCACAACTGACCTTGCTGGTTTTGCTGATATTCCCGATAGTATTATCATTTTTCCCACTCCTGTATTATTTATTCATTTGGCCTTGCCTAGGCAACTGATTTGCCGATTTTGTTTTTGACTGCCGCTGTTGCTTTGAATGATAACTCTGTCTCTATATGTCTGTTTTCTTAATCTTCTCGCACTATGCCGGCTATAGGTTCTATTAATACAGTTATTGGATCTGTGTGTATATGTGTAAATTCAAGTAATTGAAAGAAATTTTAGTCAGTTTTATGAGAGCTTAAATTTTATATATGCGCCACACCCTACCCACCCCGCCAAAATCAAAATTTTTTAAAGTGTTTCCAAACACCCTAAATCGAGCTAAAATCACACCAGGAGCTCAAAAAGACGTTATTTTTAATTTCTGGTCAATAAAAAATTGAGTTTTTTGGCCACCTAAAAGTACCTTTTTGACCATTTTTAAAGGGATTTAGGGTTGTATTGGGGTGGAAAGGGACCATAAAGGGGTCACTTTTGTGCAAAAAGAAAGATGTTGAACATAGTTTTGTTGACTGGGGATAACCGCATAAAAATTTCTGGTATGCATGCATTTTTTCATGCATCCAGAGTCACTTTTGAGTGATTTATGTCTAGGTATGTGGGTGTGCGCATCCTAACGCCAAGCAACCTGACCAAAACAGGGTAAAACAGTCCCATGGTCAAAAATTCAAAGTGCCCAAAACTCAATTTTTATAGACCAAAACTTAAAAATATTGTCTTTTTCGAGCTCCTGAGGTGATTTCAGGTCGATATAGTGTGTTTGGAAATGTTTTTTAAAGGGTTTTTTTTGGTGCGGGTGCTCGGGGGCGTTGTATATGCAAGTAGCGTCAAATTTTCTTAGTTTGCAAACCTTGTCTTAATAAAGAAAAAAGTTTTTAACCGCTTTTTCTATATGCTTACTATTAAGCGTAATTTTTTCGTTGCGTCTGTCTGTAACGGGTAAATATTGCTGATCTTCTTTCGACACATGGCACTCATCACAAGACCTGGCAAAACTATAAAAGCAATATAACCTGATAAATTAATTTTCGAGCAAAAGTTAGTTTTCTCAATTTTATAAGTTTTTCAAACTTTTGACTGAAATTTCCTGTTGCTCTTTTTTAACTTTAATATTTTCCTTAGGCATAGCCTAAGGTCTATGTTTTAAAAACACGCCCTGCTAATGATTGTAAAAAATTTGATCAATTTTACCGGTATCCTTCCTTCAATCAATACTAGGGTTGCTTTTCTTTCCGGACAGAAAAGATTTGGAAAGTTAGCTGGAAAGTTTTTCAGAAAACTTTCCGGTTGGCGGTGAGAAATCGTACAGAAATAACAAGGGATTGTACAGGTGGTAGTATACGGTTAACTGTACAGTTAACTGTACAGTCAACTGTACAGTTAACTGTACGGTTCTCTGTAGTTAGTTAACTGTTTTAAACTCACAGATTTTTGGTAAGTTATACAGGCTGTATTAGGTTACCGTGGTAACTTACCGTCTAAATAACCCTAGTGAAAACTCATAAAAACGAGGTCTAACACGGGTTCGGCCCACAGAGAGTTTCTCTTCTCCTGTTTTTATTTCTGTCCATTTTTTGGAAAAATTTCCGCGTTCTTTTCTGTCCGGAAGTTTTCGGTAAAGCTTTCCATGCAGCAACCCTGATCAATACGATACCAAAAAATAACTGTAGTTCAAATTAGCGCTTTAAAACACACTCTTTGGCGATCGATGTTGTATTCAGAACAATAGCTAGCTTTAGATCTCAGGATTTTCTGATGTTTTTTTTTTGTTTTTTGAACACACTTAGCAATCGATTTCTTGTTCTTTACTATTTTACATTATAACCTCTACCATTTCTCGTGCTCAAATTTTTTTTTAAATGATTGTCATTAAAAATGTGTATTATATTTATCTATTTATAAACTTTTTTATTTCTTTTTACAAAAGTTCGTTGTTATAGTTGCATCACGTTCACTAGTATAGTTTTCAATTTCAAAAAATATTTTTCACAAAAATATTACACCGTCGAATCCCTTATCAATTTACAACAAAAAAAAGTTTGTTTTCCAGCTGGGTTCGATAGTTCTTTTAACGTACTTTTTTTTTTAATTTTTAAAAGTTCTCTTTGGACAATCTAGTTCAAGAAATCTCAAAACTTCGGATTTCGCCAACTATTTTTAGAAAAGACAAAGGTTTTGGTAAATGCCGGATGACCCAAAGTTTTGTAACAATTTGTTTTGCCCATAACTTTTTGAATTTTCGCCACTTTTCAATTATTTTTTTGAAAGAGGATACTATAAGCAATAGAATGACATTAAATGGCTCATTTTTTTTTCGTTTATTCTTCGTCGACCTATTAAACTTTTGCTTGATTTGATTCCTTGCGATTTTTTTTGGGGGTTACGTGAAATCAATTGTTCATGGAACGCAACCTGCTCACTTAGAGGTATTTCATAGGTAAATTTAGCAAACGTTCAACAAATTTGTATAATCGATTGTATAATCGATGAATACCATTGTTGACTTGGAAGGTTCATTGAGTTTCTCTAAAGAAGTGTCGAACAGTCATATGCAAATGTTCAGTAAATTTCGTTGATTTTCATAGCTGGCTTTTTTAGTTCTTCCATGAAAGTAATTGCGCGTGTATGGTGTCATTCTATTGCCTAGAGTATCCTCTTCCAAATGAAAAAGCGATTTTAGTACTTCTCTAGTTGACACCACACCTCCAATTTCTAGAAAATCTAAAAATCCTGTTTCTTCAGATGTTTTTGGCTGCGTTTTTTATTTATATGGCATTTCATGATCTTTCACTCTCCTTTTTTAGAATGGAAGAACTTAGAAACTTCACTCTCGCAAACCTTTACGACAAGTTACTCAAGTGGACTGATGATGACTTCGTCGAGTGGTTCCAGCATATGAAGCTCCTGCATTCTACTCGAATATGTCTGTGAGACTCGAAAATGCGGCTCCGTGGCAAGAAGAACGATGAAAGCTATCCGATGCGGCAATGCCCGGTCAAGAAAAGTCGCAAAGAAAAGGGGTTTCTCGTCGGTACATTTTTTGAAGGAACTCGTCTCTCTTTGAAAGAAGTTTGTCATTTATACAAGGTTTATTTTTATGGCATTTTTTAGATATTCCAATTGTCCTACTTCTGGTGGTAGTAATGTGCTCGCATGAACCGTTAACTTTTGAGATGCAACGACTGCATGGGACTTCAATAGCCAGCCAGACAATCGTCGATCATAAGAACTTCTTCAGGGACTTCTTCATTCGGTATTTTTCGGTTATTCCTACGCTTTTTTACCATCTTGCATCTAGGAATCCGACAAAAATTGGTGGGCCGTGCAGAATTGTAGAAATCGACGAGACGTTCGTGAAAATCGCGGAAGACTTGTGGACGAATCGATCATTGTCTTTGGTGGGGTCGAAAGAGAAACTGGTGGGTATTTTTTTTCCATTTTTTGCGTAAGATTAAAAAAAATTACAGGTGAAGTTTTCATTTGGCCTGTGGAAAGAAGGAATGTCGACACTTTTCTCGATTTGTCGCGTCGTTGTGTTTATGAAGGTAGTATTATATTTTTTCTTCATCACAAAAAATGGAATGTTGGATGTTTAGGAAGTACAATCATGTCTGATTGCTGGCCAGCATATATCAACAATTGAAGCGGTGAATCGCTAATCGAACGTCTTCCAGAGTTCGTAATTTGCCGTCAATCACTCAATCAATTTCGTCGATCCAGAGACCGGAGCACACACGCAAACAATCGAATCAACTTGGCAGAAGTTCAAGCGAAGGCACAAACAGGAATTTGGCACTCATCGTTACGTCTTTCGTTCTTACGTATCTGATTTTGTATGGCGAAGGAAATTCGCTGGTGTTGATATCATGTTCCATTTGTGGTCTCAGATTGCTGAAATGTATGTTTGTGAGTAAAGTAATAAAATTTTTCCAATGAATTTCAAACAAAAACCAAGAAATATTCAAAAATTGGAGGTGTGATGTCAACTAGAGAAGTACCGCGATTTAAAAACAAGGCAGAACTTCAAAAATTTATGGGCAAAACAAAATGTTAGGAAAATTCGGTACAGTCTAGTCTCGTTTATCCGACACCCCCTCAAATTCGTTCCCACCTAGGGTCCGACACTTTTTTAAGCCAATTTTTAAAATGTTTTTCCAGTTGTCTTTGGTTGTTTTAGTCCGAAATATCGCAAGGATTCTGATTTCGCCGATCGTTTTCCCAAATCTTTTTACGTTGCCATAAAGACCCGCGTCTCTCGTTTAACCGACACCTCTTTTTAAAAATCAGGTGTTGGATAAACGACAGCCGTGGGTCTTTATGGCAAAGTGAAAAGATTTGGGGAAAACGATCGGCAAAATCAGAATCCTTGCTATATTTCGGATAAAAACAACCAAAGACAACTGGAAAAACATTTTAAAAATTGGCTTAAAAAAGTGTCGGACCCTAGGTGGGAACGAATTTGAGGGGGTGTCGGATAAACGAGACTAGACTTTATAAGGCGAAAATCTTAATTAACCAACACCTAGAAAATTGATAAATCACTATTTTGTGAGTGTTAAAATTAGGTATAAGAGCAAGTTACAAAAAAATTACATCTTTTCAAATTTGAGTGATTATTGCCAAAATTTGTCAGTTTAAAAGGTTTTATTGTGTGTCTCAATATCAAATTTATAAATTTGCAATGATTTGTTTACAGTTTTCTACAGTTTACTTTTTCACTGATTTTTTGATAACTCATATTTTTATAAAATTTTAAATTTAAAGGAGTGAAACCATCTTACAATAGCAGTAATAGAGGTGCAGTTTACTAAAGCAATGGATCAAAAAGTTGCATAAGGAAAAAAACAAAGTGGATTTGCATCTATATACAAACGTTTTTATTTGTGAATCAAGTGTCTTTCGCTCCCTGCTCTTCCCCTAAATTACAACTAATTAGAACTGGTGTAACTTCAAATCTTATTCCTACTGGTGCTCAAGTTAGTGTTTCCTATTGCTAAAATGGTGCTAGAGGACGAGTTTGAGCTGGAACACCATGCTATGCTACAAAACAAAGCTAGCATACAACACAATGTGCTAGCTAAACGCAAGGTTGGTAAAAAGTATTAGTTAATATTTATATAGTTCGAATTCGCTCTAATGACTTCCCTCTAAAACGTGACAAATTTTTTTATCAAAGTGTTAATTTCATTCTAGCCTAAATCTAATTTCTTTGCCACGTTTCTTTACCGCGTTTCGGTCACTGGTGCTTTGCAAAAAGAGTCTCTATAAGTATTTTATGATCAAGATTTCTTCTCGGAATTATGTCTAAGGTGCGCGCATCTCTAACTTCGGGGGCGCAGGGGGCAGGGGGACTTGGAGTTGAGATCCGCACACCCACATACCTTAGACACTAATCACTCGAAAGTGACTATGGATGCATGAAAAAAGCATGCATACCAGAGTTTTTCATGTATTAAGCCCCAGTCAACAAAACTATGTTCAAATATCATCTTTTTAAAGGATCTAGGTACCGTTTTTTTGTTTGTGGCTTGGATGTTTTTAAGATGGCTCACCTTGGTAACCCATGGCAAAAAGTCAAATTTTGGTCAAAATTTTTTTTAATCGTTTTTAGCGTATGAGAATCACTTAGGAGATGTTTAAACGCTGTTTTTGAAAAATTAAAAAATGCCCCACCCCTTCCCCCCGACTAAACAAGTGCCGAAAATCGGAACTCATGTAGAAAGGGCCCCCCAAATTTTTGAAAATTTTTGCCTTGGTCCCCCCTATTGTTTTTTTTCACAATTCAAAATTTTATTTTGAATTCAAAATCTTGCTCATGACCTGTTACAAAAAGCTTTTTTTATCATAAAGTATTGAAATTTCGTGTTCTTGTAAAATTTACTAATCTCATTAATACAACTTCTGCAATCTTAATCTTGCTTTAAAAGTTTTGGTACGATATATTAAAATAAAGGAAATCAAAATGTCAAATCTAAATAACAAGTTTATAAACCGATTTTTAAATGCTTGTTAACGAACAAACAGACAGCCTTGGTTTCGCACCATTTGATGCTTGCCTCCAAATGCTGCTCATCAATGAGTCAATACAGAGCAGCACAAGAGCAATGCTGCTTCTAGTACTATAACATTGTTTTTCACACATACACACAGCCAACACTATGTGTGTGAGAGCATTGAAAATCGAAGAATTTGCTTGCGTTTGTCTTACCACTGATTTTAATTTGCTTATTCAACATTTTCAAGAGCTCAGCATAGTCAATACTTTTATAGGCTTTGATCGCTTCATACGCTGCCCACATTAAAATTTCTAAAAAATTTGGCGCCAACTTTTCTCAAATTTTAAGATCACCAGTAATAGACTCACTATTTTTTTTAATCTAATAACTTGATTTCAACTGAATTTTGCTTAAAAATTTTTGGCGCTAGTATAGAATACCCCCCCCTCCCAAAATCAGACCTTCTAAAAATCGTTGAAACTACCCTTTGGAACAACAAGTTTAGGCTTAGGGGTAGGCCAGCGTATAAGTGTTTTACGCATTTTTTCCCGGGTCTGGAACATATATTTGGGTGCTCTTTACTTAAGTTTTAGAAGGCATACGTTTTGGGGGTGTTTATTCTATACTAGGGTCAAATTTTTTATATTTTATGAAATTATATGTTTTCGTTTTTTACCTTTAACCTTTTGAGACATATGCCTTGTTTACTAATTTTGAAAAGACCAGAAATAATTGCTTCCGCTCCTTCAAAGTATGTGTTTTTCTTAAGTTTATGCACGAAAATAAGATATTTTCTTATTTGGTCTTTCCATAAAAATGTGATACCTGCTGTATTAATATCCGAAAAAAAATTTAATTTTGTAAACTCTTTACTAAAAAATATAAAATTTCTTAAAAATTTAACATTTCTTAAAAAATAAATTTTTAAATTTTATAGGAACAGCTAAAGAACTGGGAAGCTTCTGAAATGAGTAAGCTCGCTTCGTCTAGGAGACCTGTGCACCAATCTAAAGTCAAGTTCCAGGTCAGTTTTTTGCTTCGACAAAATATAAAAAATTAATTTTTTTTCTGTTAAAGGATAGCGACATATTTCTAAGTGCTTGTGTGAGCGGAGATGAAGAAGAAGTAGAAGATTTGTTAGACAAGGGTGCCAACATAGATGTAGCAACCATTGACGGCGTCACTGCTTTACATCAGGTAACTTTTGTTTAAAGGGAGGCTGGAAGCTGTAAAGGAGATAGTCTCGACACAAAAAGATTATCCCAAATTTTGTGTTTTTTAAATGTGGTTTTAGAGCAGGGAACGTAACTGTACTTTTTAAAAGATTTGTACGTTTTTCGGGACCCTAAATCTTTTATATTTTTGAAATTTTTAGTGAAAATCTTTTTTTTCGCTTCGAAATAGCAATAAGCATTGTATAAAATGGCATTTTTGACAATAAATGACCGAATTGAACTTTTTTGACCATATGTACTTTTTTCGAAATTTTGAGTTACGTACTAGTGTTGGAGTTTTGCCCTTTTTCGGGAATGCGGGAACGGGAAAGACCCCTTGTGCGGGAATGCAGGACTCGCAAACACCATTTTGCGGGATCCCGCGTGGGAAACGGGAAAATTTAGTTTAAACTGGAAAGGGTTAAAATTTTTCTCAAAAATTTAAAAAACTCAAAAAATGTAAGCAAGTCGAAACTTTGTAAATATTTTACAAATTATGCGGCGATGAGCGAGCTATGATATGGAGAACTGCTTTATTTATAACAACATTTTAAGCTCGGAACAGCTAACACAACCGCAACGAATCAATAAGTAAAGTTAATATCATACAGCGCTTGATTCAATAACATTAGCTGCTCTGCATTCAACGGGTCCAGCTGACTGCACTTGTAATGAAAGATATCTCTGGCATGGCTGAAGAGCTGCACACTTGGATGAAAAGTCGCTGGTGCTGACAAATAACGACGAGCTACTTTAGAGAGGATCGGAAAACGAACCACATTCTTTTGCCAATATGTGAGAGGGTCGGACTCCACCGGAATAGGCTTTTCGGTATTGTACGCGATAATTTCCTAAGGAAGAGAGAAAACACAAGATATTTTGCGAGTTAATAAAAACCTACAAACTCTAAATTTTGTTTCCAGGTAGTTGTAAGACAACAATAACAACGCAATGCGGTAGAATGATAACACATTTTACGAAAATTTGCGAAAATGCGGAAATTCCCGCGCACAGTTGAACGAATGCGGGCGAGAATGCGGGAATCGGAAAAGTAAAATGCGGGAATGCGGGATCGGGAAATAGACTATTTTCGGGACGGGAATGCGGGATTTCCCGCTCGGGACCCGTCCCACCTCCAACACTATTAGGTACCCGGTTTTTGGGCCATATTTTGTTGACAACTCGGTGTTGCGATGTCAGACAAACTTGTGCAAAATTAAAAGTTGGATTGGTATTATCAATATCAGAATTTCTAGATTCTTTCAAAAAATGCCCTAAAAATCGAAATGCTTTACTTTACTTTACTTTTAATTGTGCACACTAATCCAACTTTTAATTGTGCACAAGTTTGCTCGACATCGCAACAGCGAGCTGTCGACAAAATATGGCTCTAAAACCACATTTAAAAAACACAAAATTTGGGGTAATCCTTTTGTGTCGAGACTACTTAACAACTTTGAGCCCCCCTTCAAAAAGCTTTAACTGATTAACGCCGCCTATAATTGATGACTTTCCGAGGAGTCAATACTGTACAATTCAACTTTTGCGGATTTTTAAAAATATAATATTTAAAACATCTACTCAACTTTTAAAACCCTACGTAATGGCTTTAATCAATTAAAAAAATCTCCCGACAATTTTAAGATTTATTTAGTGCCAACAACTATCAAAAACTCTCAATAATGGCGAGAAATGATTTTCTCAACTCTTTATTGAAGTCACCATTTAGGGTTCGAAAAGCTAAGTAAGTTCTCACATAATAGATTTTTAGAATACCGTATTTCCTCCAATAAACGCGCCCTTTCTAATGAACGCGCCCCTTGACTTTGAGGATCTGTATCTCGGAACAGAAATCTTTTTTAGATCTGTTCTTTTTCGCATTTTCTTAACTCCCGCGAGCTCTACTGATTGTGCATTTTAGATTTTAAATTTTTGCCCAAAAATATCAAGATCGACTTTCAATTTTTCCAATTTTTGGGGATCCAAAAATAAACGTGCCGGCACGTTAATTAGAGGAAATATGGTACTTGCTAAAAAGTTTACAATGTTGACCCACTAGGGAAGTCAACAACCATGGACACCGCTCATCACATGTTTAGACAAATAAAATATCTTGTAATTTCAAATTTTGCGTTTGAATTGTATTTTTAAAAGTTAGAGTACTAATTCACAAAAACCCATAGAAACCCTGTATTTTCGGACTGATCTGAGATCAAAATAAAAAAACAAATGCTTTTATAATTTCAGGCAGTGATAGACGACAACCTGGACATTGTCAAGTTTTTGGTGGAGCACAAAGCCGACATAAATGCTCAAGACAACGAGGGCTGGACTCCTTTGCATGCTGCAGTGTGTTGTGGAAGCCTGCCTATTGCTAAATACCTCTGTGATCAGGTAATTTTGAAAGCAAGTAAACCACAACGAATTTTGATTATATTAAGGGTGCTGATATGACTCTGACAAATTCTGACAAAGAACTGGCTCTAGACCTGGCCGAAGACGACGAGCTCAGGAACTACCTCCAGGAACAGATCCGCTTAAAGCAAGTGGACGTAGAAAAATGTAGGGAACGAGAATTTAATTTAATGATGCACGATTGTGCTGAATGGATCAGATCTGGAAGATATTTGGACCACCCCCACCCTAGAACAGGCGCTACTGCCCTCCATGTAGCTGCCTCTAAGGGCTATAACCAGCTTATTGGTGAAAATTTATTACTTTTTAAGTGGTGTTCTTAACAGTAGATTTCAGGAATGTTGATAAGAGCCGGAGCAGATGTAAATATACAAGACAAAGAGGGATGGACACCGTTGCATGCAGCGGCACACTGGGCGGAAAAGGATGCTTGTAGGATATTGATGGAAAATGGCGCTGGCTTGACTGCAATCACACATTCGGTAAATTCGACTGCTCAGATTAACAAAATAACATAAACATGCTTAATTTATTTGCGCAGCCTCAAATAGAATTATGATTTTAAAAAAGTTTGAAAAATAACTTTTGAAGGCAGCACAGTGTGTAGCAGGGCTGCACCGGATATCCGTTATCCGGCACTTTCTGACATCCTATATCTGATCCGATATTTGGGATGTAGAGAAAAGTTAGTGTGGCTCTATATGTGTTCATTCCGACGCCGGAAAAAATATGCCTTGGTCCCCCCTGTTAATTTTTTTTTGCAAATTTTTGCTCATCTAATTGTCCGTGAACCATTTAATTGCAGGCATTTTAGTTCTTGTGTTTGAATTAAATAGTTTTTTCTATGAACTTATAAGTATACTGATCCTTTTCAATGGAAAATGTGCTGTTTTTGGTCGTGCTCCTGCCAATACAGGCCTACATAGCAATCGATTTACTCTAGGAGTAGTCTCGTAAATTTATATTTCTAACATGCAAAGTGCATTTTTATTATTTTTAATCAAAAATTAATAAATAAAAAGTTTTTTGGAAAAAAATCAGCTTGGGGGACCAAGGCAAAAACTGGTTTTTTTTGCAAAAAAAATTAACAGGGGGGACCAAGGCATATTTTTTCCGGCGTCGGCATGAACACATATAGAGCCGTTAGTGTCATATACACCAGTAACCAACATTTTTTATATGACACTAGTATCGAAATTTTAGTTATTTTAAAAATAAAATCAGACAATTAGGCATTTGTAGTTCACGTCTGGTTTAAAGATCTATGTTTTTTCAACAAATCCACTCTTCTAGTCTTTTCGAACCGGGCTAAGAGGACGTGTCAAACCGGCCTCCAAGCCGGGCCGAGAAAATTGGATTAGCTTTGCCTTCGGTTCGATTAAGCCCAGCTGCATACTTATTTTTGTTTCGAATTTTGTTGTTTTTAGAATACCACTAGGTTTCTTATAACATAATAAGTACCGTATTTTATCGAATAGCTCACCCGTCTCTATTAACTCACCCCCCTCAACTTTAGGCACCTGTAACTCGACCAAGAGCAAATAGTTTGCAAAGTTTTTTATTGCATTTTTTTAACTCCCGCAAGCTCTACAGATTCCACTTTACAGATTTTGGTTGAGCACCCAAAAATCTCGACATCAACCTCAAAATTTTCCGATTTTCGAGGAGTTGAAAAATAACTCACCCAGGTGAACTATTAGAGAAAAAACGGTAGTTGAAACTTTTAGTACTCAATAAATCTTAACCCTTTTGTCAATACATTTTTTAACAACCCAGTATTTAAGGGTCAAAGTGTGTTGAATGTAGCTGACAAAAGCATTGTTGACTACCTAGAAGACTTGCAGCAGGTATTAAAAATTTCGCTTTAAATAATTTCACTCTTTGCTTTTTAAGAAACTGGATGAGCTCAGAAACGATGCTATAGAGCAACAACAACAAAAACTTCAAGAACAAAGATCAAGGGAGACATCAGCGAAACTGCTGGCTAAATCTTTGTCCAGTAGCTCTACATCCTCTTCATCTTTAACCACTAATGCTACTATAAGCCAAAGCAACGGTCTGGCTAAAGAGAGAGAGTTTTCAAACACTATCACGGGTACAACACTGGTTAGTTTTCGCATATTTAGTATACAGAAGAAGGTATAATATCAATTTTTTTTTTAATTTTTGCTGCTCAAATCTCAATAAGCATTGGAAAATGTTAGTTTTTAACGAAAAATGACCATACAGTCAACCCTCGATTTAACGACCCCCCAAAAAGTTCTTTCCCACCTCGGGTCCGACACTTTTTTTAGCTCGATTCTTGGAGCTTTTTGCCAGTTGTATTTGGTCAGTTCAGTCCGAAACATCGCAAGGATTCTGATTTTGACGATCGTTTTTGCAAATGACAACAGTCATGCCGGAAATACTCGATTTAGCGACACCTTTTTTTTTCAAAATAGGATGTCGTTTAATAGTTAAAAAAAACTGATACTGTCAACAAAGAACTTATTTTTTATTTAAAACAAAAACAACTAAAAAATACTTTAATTTACTTAAAGGGGGTATAACATTTGATATGGATTTTGTAACAAGATTCGCATAAATGGTATCTTGTTTATCTTCATATAGCATGTTAAATAACGTTCGGGTCTACCAAAAATCCACGGAACATTGGCGAAAAAAATTCTTTGTGTGTTGATCGAATTTGAGTGAAAAATGAGTGAAAATGGGCTATTTTCGGAGCTTCTATGCAATATTGACCCCAAAATTAACTTAACCAATTACCATATTTTTACGCCAATTTTGCTTGAAATTTCTTCATCTTGATCCCATTCGGAGTCAATTTCACGACGGACAACGATTTCTCCATTCACTGATACAAACACTTCAGACACATGTTTCCACAAGAAGAATAAAGCATTTGGACCGCCGAACATCTTTTCCAGATATGTTTCGTCACGAAATTCATGAAGAGATGACGATGAGTTCCTCCTCGCGCTCTGTTGTCTTGCTTAAATTTCCCCCAGACCGACTAGACCGACCAGACTAACAGACTAGGACGCAAAACGAAAGCGTAAAAAATTCATATGTAACGTCGGAAAGAAAAATAGTCAAGCTTAATTAGTGACAGAGAAAATAGGTATTGGCTGCGCAAAAATTCTACCGCGCCTTTTCAAAAACACATCTTCCATAAGAATGCGAGATTTTCAAAACACTGCAAAGACAATTATATACCTTTAATTTTGGGGTCAACATTGCATAGAAGCTCCCTATTTTCTTTATTTATCAATCTCTCCGAAAAACTTACATGTTTTTTTAATTTCGTTTGGTAGCCATATTTCGTCGACAAACTGGTGTTGTGGTGACAGACAAACTATTGTAAAATTGAAAGTTAGAATAATAACATCAATATTAGAATTGCAGAATTTTCATGAAAAAGTGCCCTAAACATTGAAGATCCAGAAACAACCAGATGCAAACAACCAGATTGACGTACTTTTATGGCGTGTCAATTTTAGGGCACTTTTAAAAAAAATTCTGCAATTCTGATATTGATGTAACTAGGGACAACAGGCACCTATCGGCGCTTCTATCGTATTTTAAAATTTTATTAAATATTAATAGATCACATACCTTCTCAAATCCCCCTCTCCCCCCGCCTACCCTCCTGCGGGCTGCTCCCCTCCTATCTAAAAGAAAGCTGAGATGTTGAATTTAGGGTTCCGGAAAGATATCCGACGTGAGTTTGCAAAAAGTGGCCAAAAGTTGGGCTTGAACACAAAAGTTGTGACCCATCCACACACACCCACACATGCCTACTATATAGAGATTAATCTAACTTTTAATCCTGCACTAGTTTGTCTGACACCACAACACTAGTTTGTCAACTAAATATGGCTACCAAACGAAATTAACAAAAGCACATTACAGATTTACCAATTAAACCAGTCCGCGGTTCAGAGCCTTATGTAAATTAAACTAAACCCTCAATTCCAGATCTCAACTTCTACCAAATCCACTCCCCAGGCTGCCATCGCAGTCGCTTCTACCGTCAAACTACCTACTCTGCCCAAAATATCTATGCCGCCTCCTGCTTCAACCACTGCTCACAGACTTGCTGCAAAAGCTCCTCCCTTGGCTGAACCTGAGCTCAACGACACAATGTTGGACGAGGAAGAAGAAGAGGGAGAAGAGGATGAAGATGAAGAATACTCAGTGGAAACGGTTTCCTCAGCTTCCAAGTCCTCAAGTCTGTCCACATGTGCAACAGTCAAGCAAGTGCAGGCAGTAAAACAGCCAGATCTTAGAAGACCGTCAACAGCCTCAGTTGCTTCCTCCAATTCTGAAGCGGAGACTAGTTGTTCGTGTGACACGTCTTCGGCCTCTAACACAGCATCTAATGTCAGCTCTATGAATAATTCCAGCCGGTCTGTGACTCCTAAGGAGGTTAGCTATTTGCCGTGCTGCACTCATAATGTGCTAAAAATATACTAAACTTATGTCAAATTAGACATTATTTAGGTTATAGAAACTCTCTTAAAGAACCATACTTGTTGATGACAATGAGAATTCGGCAAATTCGAATGCGCGCTGAACACTTTTTTTTTATTCCAAAAATACTTTATTGATTTACCGTATTTCTTCTAATTGCCGCACATGTGCGCTTATTTTTCAATCACCCGAAAATCGGAAATTTTCAAATTCGATCTAGAGATTTTTGGGTGCTTAACCAAAATCTGAAAAGTGGAATCGGTAGAGCTCGTGGGAGTTAAGAAAATGCATCAAACAGCTTAGCAAAATATTCACTCTGTTCCGATATATAAGTCTTTAAAGTTAGGGGTGTGCGGTAATTAGAGACTGTGCGGCAATTAGAAGAAATACGGTATGTACTGTTGGTATATAAACATAAAAAAACAAAAGAATTGTGCGGTTCTTATACCGTACACTTCTTATACCGTACTTTGGCCCTTTTTAGCTCGATTTTCGAAGTCTTTTGCCAAATTTGATTCGCCAGTCTAGTCCGAAATATCGCAAGGATTCTGTTTTTGCCGGTTGTTTTTCCAAAATTTTTAAATTTCGCCATAAAGACCTGCAAACCTCGGTTATCCGGCACCCCTTTTTGAAAATCAGGTGCCGGATAACCGAGGTCCGCGGGTCTTTATGGCGAAATTTTAAAGATTTAGAAAAAACGAAAAAAATTTATGGTCATTTCTAAATAATGGAATTCATTTTCTGATCAGAATTTTTGTTAAACGCTAAGAACTGCTTCATGCACAGTTCTAAAAATCTGTGTTTTTATAGTAATAACTAATTTCCGATTAATAAAAAAGACTAAAGGGGTCTTTTTGTAGTGCTCTTTTTGCTTTCTCGTAAGAAAAAAAGAAACACTCACAAGCCAGTGGCAAAACATAACTGCGTTTGTAATCTCTGATCTCTCTGCATTTCCGTAAATATCACTTTAATACTTTTTTCCTCTATACCCCCTTTCTATTCAAGCTGGTCTGAGTCACTAGCAAGCAAAAAGGCGAAGGGCAACGCTGCTTTAATCATACAAATACACATTCTTTGTTTTCTTGAGATTCCCCTTCCACAAATATTCATAAAATAATAATAATTTGACTGCATCTAAAGCTAGCAAATCCTGTGCCATTTTTTTTTATTAAATATTGTGTTTTAATTTTTTTATTACCGTATTTTCTCTAATTAACGCCCCCCCCCCTGATTCAAAATCGTGTTTTTGGCATTGTGTTTTTATCCCACTTTTTGACCATTTATCTCAGGCAAGTTACCACCCATTTTGTAGCTCATCTTTCTAGCTACAAAATGGGTGGTAACTTGTCTGAGAGAAGTGATCAAAAAGTGGTCTAAAAACACAATGCCAAAAACACGATTTTGAATCAGGGGGGGGGGTGTTAATTAGAGAAAATACGGTAGATTTTTTGTGCCAAAATGCTGAAAACTAATAAATTTTGGGTTTAAAATTTGAAATTTTTTTATTTTAGGCTTCCTCAAGCCTGTACTCCAGCGATCAAAACGTGGAATGCACAGTCAGAGTGCCTCCAAAACCATTTGATTTGCCTTCCAGAGCACCTCCTCAAACTCCACCTGGGTCATTATCCTCACCCAGAGGCTCTAACGCATCCACTGCGGCCACTCCTGGTCTCTACCAGTCGAATTTCCAAAAGTCTAGACAACAATTCACAGTCCCGACGTCGCCATCCCCTCAACAATCTCCCACTACTCCAACTGGTCACAGAATTGGGTTTTCAAGTTCCTCAGCCCATTCTACTCCTACTAGGAATTTGTTTATACCGGCCAGAAACAACTATAACGAGCTGTTGTTTGGCAAGGAAGAAAGCGGAAATAATAGCAGAAGCGGAGCTCCATTGGCCAGAATCACATCACCTTCAGCTTCAGACTCCACCTCAGTCAATTCTAGTTCGCAATCACCGTCTCCGTCACCTACTGTCATGGGACAAAGGAAAAAGTGGGTTTTTTTAATTAAATTGTGTCATAAATACTGACGGGTTTTTTTTAAATGAAATTTTTTAGCATTGTGTTTTTTCTATAAAATTTTTGGCAATTTTTAAAAAATTGACATCTTATTTTGTAGCTAACAATCTTGGCTACAGAACAAAAAAGTATTTAGGACACAACCTAATGCTCTGAAGTGACTTGACTGAAAACTTGGATATTTTTGCATAGAAATACCTCTTTTTTGTAACTTTTGCTATTCTGGTAGTGGCTAAAATTTCCTCAGCAATCCAAATCACTTAAAAGGACCATGTTCACACGTTCTAAATTGTTTAATTCAACCAATTCAAACAAAATTCTCAATCATTGACTTTCTGTTCAGATTTTTTAACTTGCTTTCTGAAAAAACAATGCCTAGAGCATAGTTTTAGGTTTAGTTTTGTTAGAAACCCAATCAAAAAATTCGTACGTAAATCCAACTTCAACGATTAGGGAACATTTTTAATTGACGGGAAACAGTTTAGAACGCGTGAACATGGTCTTTTAACAGATTTTCAAAAAAAAAGCTTAGTTGGTGAGATGTAAGCTAAATTTGGACTAAAGTGATGCGCGCGAATTTTCGCAAAAAAATTGCTTGTAATATATTCTACAGCGGTCATGAACTCTATTTGTTAAAAACACAAAAGGTTAGATCAAAAGATGGTGCTCATTTTAACACCAAATGCAACAACTGCACTAAGAAAAACTGTTACAATTTATGCGAGATAAAGCAGTAAATTGTAACAGGAGTTGCTCCAACTTTTTTTTCCTTCTAGACAAAGCATTAATTCTGACACCTGATTCGTGTTCAACATGCTTGAATTGCTTTTCAAACGACTCTTGGAATTCTAAAAACACTGTCAAATTTCAAATTCTTTTCAAGACAAATAACGTTTGGGTCCCAAAATTGTCTCGAGAGGAATTTGAAATTTGACAGTGTTTTTGCGATTCCAAGAGCAATTTTATAAGCAAACCAAGCATATTGAACACGAATAAGGTGTCAGAATTGATGGTTCGTCTAGCAGAAAAAAGTGAGAGAAATTTGTGTATAATTTACTCCTTCACAAGTTTATTTAGTGCATTTGTTGCATTTGGTGTCAAAAAGACCGCCACTTTCTGCTCTACCTTTTGGCGTTAAAAATATATAGTTGATAACCGCTGTAGAATATATCACAAGCACTTTTATGCGAAAATTGTGTGATCTCAAAATGACACATAGTTCTGAAATACATTGATTTCGCGATATACCTTACAAAAACAAAAAGTTAAATGTGCGCTAGAAAGCGCATATTCTGTTCTTCAAAATGAGATACCGTATTTCTTCTAATTGCCGCACAGTCTCTAATTACCGCACACCCCTAACTTTAAAGACTTATATCTCGGAACAGAGTGAATATTTTGCTAAGCTGTTTGATGCATTTTCTTAACTCCCACGAGCTCTACCGATTCCACTTTTTGGATCTTGGTTAAGCACCCGAAAATCTCTAGATCGAATTTGAAAATTTCAGATTTTCGGGTGATTGAAAAATAAGCGCACATGTGCGGCAATTAGAAGAAATACGGTATTATACTTAGAGGGTGTTTCAAGAAATCCGCAGGATTTTAAATGGCTATAACTTTTTTTATAGATCGAATTTCAAGTTTCTGTAAACGCCAATCGTTTTGTCTTGACGGGCAATTTTGTTTGGTAGATAATGTCAAAAACACGATTTTTGCTTGTTCCCCCCTTGTAGTTTGGGTCCCGGTCTCTGGATGGCCTCTGGACGGGCAAGACCCAAAACACACGGAGACCGAGCGAAAATCGTGTTTTTTATATTATATTATTCACTAGGGTTGGATTCGGTCGTTTTTTTGGATCGGTTGTTTTCTAAAAAACCGGTTTTTTTTTCGAAACCGGTTTTTTCAAAACTTTTTGGTCGGTTAACCGTACTGTACCTGGTTTTCGGTTAACTTTTGTCGCAAATAAACCGGTATTTTGCTAAACCCGGTTTTCGGTTTTTGCGGTTTTTTTGAATCCGGTTTCGGTTTATGTGCCAAAAAAACCCGGTTTTCGGTTAACCGGCCGAATCCAACCCTATTACTTACCAAACAAAATTGCCCGTCAAGACGATAAGCGTTCACAGAAATTCGAAATTCGATCTAGAAAAAAAGTTATAGCTATCAAATCCTGCCGATTTCTTGAAACAGCCTGTATATGAGTTTTTATATAGCCAGAAAGCTATATTCCGTTTTTTTAAATCCCGATTGAGTAGATCGGGTCACTTTCCAAATTTGGACTTTTTACCCAGTCCATCACGGATCGAAGCAGATGAGACGCGCACCGTCGTGTTCAGCATGAAATTCTGAGTCTCCCTGCACAGGTCGTAGAATCGCCACCCGACGTGTTAAGTAGCTTAGAATGAAAAAAAATAGATAAAAGTAGGTATTTTTAATCAAGAATAGCCAAGTGGACAGTTTGCATCGGTGCGAACTGTTCTTTTACCTAGTAGTTAGGACACAATCTAATACTTTGGAGTGTCTTTTAAGTGAAAATATAATTTTTTTTGCTTTTCCATCAAATATTGTGCAGTGCTTTCTGTGAATCGTTTAAAAACTATTTTTGCTTTTTTAAATGCTGTGCTTTAATTATAATGATCAAACCCTGCTTGCCTATTTGCAGTTCATCCAACGATACTGTGGTTCGCTCGACCTCTACATTATCGTCTACCTCCAGTGTTCCTTGGCTGGCTCAGCTCAAATCTTCTTCTTCTACTACCTCTTCAAGCTCTACCACTTCTGCAAGCTCAGTGGTCGGTCGCAGTGTAATGGCTCTAAACCAACAACAAAGCAATAGCAGTCCCCCTAAATCAGCTGATGAAAGTGGCAATGGCAAGCCTACTGAAGGATTCTTGAAAGCAACTATAGCTACATTAGCCAAAGTGTCAGCCAAACCATTTGACACAAGACTGGTGGTCAATGGCACTAAACAACCTGGTCCTGCTAGTAGTAGTGGTTACATTAGCAATACTGCTACTACTACTAGTGTTACACCATCGGTGGTCAGAAGTACCATTTGTATGATCAACAGGTGTGTGCTTGCTAGCTAGTACCGCTTATGTTTTTGCTTTTTTTGCTTTAGTTTTAACCTTGTTGTGTTGTTTCGTTGTTTTGGAGTATAGTGATGTTCACCCCACTTGGATACAAAATCAACAGCAACCTCCCCCACATAAACTTTTTTTTAAAAGTGTTTCCAAACACCCTATATCGACCTGAAATCACCTCAGGAGCTCGAAAAAGACAATATTTTTGAGTTCTGATTTATAAAAATTGAGTTTTGGGCACTTTGAATTTTTGACCATATGACTGTTTTACCATGTTTTTCAACATGGTACTTGGCAAAAAGAGCCTCTATATGCATTCACGATCAAGAGTCTTGCTTGGAATTGTGTCTAAGGTAAGTGAGTGCGCGCTAACCCATCAAGCCCCCTGCGCCCACTTCGAGGGCGCAGGGGGCTTGGAGTTGAGATGCGCACACCCACATACCTTAGACACAAATCACTCGAAAGTGACTCTGGATGCATGAAAAAACATGCATACCACAATTTATACATGAGGTAGGCCCCAGTATTCATAAACTATGTTCAACATCTTTCTTTTTGCACAAGAGTGACCCCTTTATGGTCCATTTCCACCCCAATACAACCCTAAATCACTTAAAAAATGGTCAAAAGGGTACTTTTAGGTGGCCACAAAAATCAATTTTTATTGACCAGAACTTAAAAATAACGTCTTTTTGAGCTCCTGAGGTGATTTTAGGTCGATATAAGGTGTTTGGAAACACTTTCAAAAAAAGTTGATTGGGGGAAGGGGGGGGTATATCCAAGTAGCGCCGTGACGTTTTATGATTACTAAAAAAATTTGCGGGCTTTATTTCACTCAGCAAAAATATTAGTTAAAAAAATAGAAATCACAAAAAAGGACAAATTGGACTTGTGTTTTGACCTGTTTTCTGAAACCGTTCTCGGACTAGTTATCACTAAAAATGTAGCCAAAGATATGCGCTAGTATCAGGATCGCAGTCTATAGTAACGGGTCAAAACACTATGCCAAAAACACGATTTTGAATAAGAGGAGTTTGAATTATTGGGGTTTGTAAAATGTCAAAATCAAAATTACCCTTTTTTTAAACTGCCTGAGCAGTAAAAATCTGTGAATCCTTATATACCTGGGCTATCTTCTCCAAAGTTAGTTGTTTTTTGTGCAAATTTTTAAAAACTGACGACATCATCAATTAAAAAGCATAAACAGTAAGAGAAAAATTTAAAAGATTTAGTTCTGCTCAAACTCCTCCTACACAGCCCACCTCCCAAAAAGAGAGTGAATCTGAGCGAAGACTAAACTCTAAAAAGGTTCGCAGCTCCCGACGCTCTACCCAAGGCGTCACCTTGGAGCAAGTGGGCGAGGCGGCTAGACAAGCCTCTGCCTCAGCTTCATCCGCTTCCTCATCAACCGAAGACTTTGGTAGATGGAAGAGCTCGGCTTTGACGCAACACAGTCCCACTGGTGATGACCACAAACAGGTGGGATAATAGGATGTAAATAAACATTTTTTGCAACCCATCAGAAAGTGCTAGTCACTTCACGGTCAATGCAAGACTTTTCGGACAACCTGATATTTCCCAATACCTTTTTATATGTAAAACGTGACCAGCCCCTGTCTGCTCACTTTATGTTGTCAAGTTGGACAATTATACAGTTTATTTGTTATACCGTATTCTCTCTATTAGTTCCACATGTGGGATTATTTTTCAATCGTCCGAAAATCGGAAAACTTTGGGGTCGATCTCGAGATTTTTGAGTTAAAATCCAAAATCCAAAAAAACAGAATCGGTAAAGCTCGTGGGAGTTAAGACAATGCAATAAACAGCTTTGTTGAATTTTTTCTCTGAGATGAGATACAGGTCCTCAAAGTTGGGGGTGTGGGTTTAATAGAGAGTGTGGAACTAATAGAGAGAATACGGTAAGCTGCTGGGTTCGGCTAACGTTAGAATAGTTAGAGAAACTTTACTTTTTTGTCTAACAAGAAAATTTCGTATTTCAAGCAAACTTCAATTTTTTATAGGTAACTCACTATGTTATTGCGTCCAGCTCTGTGTTGCGTGCGGGTAGCGCCAAATTATAAAGAATAGGCAACGCTCTATCTTGCGTCCACCCGAAAACTTTAAAAAAATATTATAAAAAGAAGTGCTCCTGTTGTACGACAAAGTAGAAGACTTTTTGGTCCAAGAAATTGTGAAAAAGCTGAAGCAGAAATTGATCAATTTTTTTTGTTGTTACAGTCAAAACTCTGCTTTTTGACACTCCAGTTATCCGACACTCTCGGTTATGATATACTTCATTTGGCTGAGATCGGCTTATGGCTGAGATTGTGAACTGACACCCCAGTTAACCGACACCTCGTTTATCCGACACCCTAGACCGGTCCCCTGGGTTTTGACTGTAATTAGTGATGCGACGTTTTCAGTTGTCAAGTAGCGATATTTTTTTTGTAAATCTCTTTGTTGTGTCAATAGTTTGACAAAGAGACTCTCTCAAATGCGTCCACTCTATGTTGAGTCCAGGTAAGACCGGTGACGAGCGTGATGCAAACATAGATGGTCAACTGTAATTAAAAAATTGATTGAAAAAGACATAGTATAAAAAATTAAGTATCCCGATTACATTTTTCATTGAAAAAATCTCATTCCTAAAAAAGTTTAATTAACTTCTCATCCTCTCAAGTTTCAATATCCAAACATCCAATTTTAGGAAAATGATTGGAAAGTGCAAACAACACTTCCCAGTGAGACTATTAAAGCTACAACAGTAACGTCAGCACCCAAACACAAGGACATTGCCCAAACAGAGAGCAACTCAGCCACCAAGTGGAGGGCGATGGACAATTTGGAGCCCAAGGTGAAGTCATCCAGCAGCACAAGTGCCTACTACTTCAAACTGCCTCCTTCTTCTAATATGGGTAAGGAAGAAAGTTCTCTGGGTTCCTCTTCCTCAACCGCCGCCTCTTCCACCTCACTGTCCACCTCGACTGCCAGTCAACCAGCTACCTTTATGCTATTGCCTCCTGCTTCAGCAAGTGCGCAAGCCACCTTGCCTTCAGCTACACCTTCCGCAGCTAAATTGAACAGGAGATCTCAAGTAAGTAATAGGATTTGAATGGGGTTTTGCGATTTTGTGGATTTTTTTTGGGTCGGGTGATTGAAATTTTCCAAGGAAATTTTTTGGAAAATTTCCGCAAATTTTCCCGAAAATATTAAGATGTTTTCCGGTCAAAGAAAAATTGAAAAATATCTTTTATATTTGTGTTGTTCAGATGCCGTAAGCAACAAAACTTTTGCAACAAATCCTTAGTTGACTGTAAATCTAAAGTTGACTATACAGTCGAACCTGGCTAACCCGTCACTCCAGTAATACGTCACCCCCGCTAACTCGTCACTTCAAAAAAATTTGGTTGGCCGAGAAAGAAATTCCGCTAATCTTACCCCCATTAACCCGTCACCCTCCGTCCACAATCAACAAAGAAAATTACCCTTGATAAGCGGTCACCTAGCATGTTGCGGAAAAGTTTTCAAATTTCCGCCAATTTTTTTTAACCTTTTGTGTTTCATCACAGCGACGCCTTGGATGAGGTCTTTTATCAAGAGCAAAGGAAGTCGCAGAAGCAAAGTAGGATCAAGGACTTCTTCCCCTATTGTTTAGCGTCTGATTTGGGTGGTTGAATTGTTAGTTGCTCGAATAAACGATTCTTATCGATACTTGCTTTTTGTAATACTACATCCTAGGTAACCCGTCACCCTGGCTAACCCGTCACCTAAAGTTGGTTCCCAGGGGTGACGGGTTAGCCAGGTTCGACTGTACAGCTAGACTCTGTAGTTAGAGTAGACTGTGCAGCGAGAGTTGACTGTATAGCCAGAGTTGACTGTCTCGGGATTTGGCGATTTTCGGGATTCGCCGCCAAAATCTTCGGGATCAGGACCCTGATTTGGTATTGATCCCGATCCTGTGCACATCTCTATTATCATACATGCAAAAAAAAGTACTGCAAATATTTAAGCAGTGTTTCCTACAAAATAGATATTTTCCGGTTTTAGGAAAATTTCCGAAAAAAATTTTTTTCTTGCAAATTAAAAAAAAAATTAAAATCGAAAAACTACCACCAAATGAATATCTATCAAATTTTTAAATTTCCAATAAACTCATCGAGAAAACTCAAAAAATTTTACTACATATTTTGTTTTTGCGTAAAAAGCAGCTAATTTTTCGATTTTAGCAGCTTTGTAACAAAAGTTGGCATTAATATCATTTTTTTGTTTTTCTTTTTAAAAGTTACCTATAAAGTGCAATTTTATAGCTCCAAAACTTATATCATACATAAATAAATTTGCAGATAATCAGAACCAATCGTCGAGGCACAGGTCCTGTTGACATGGAAGCTATTACAGCTGCTGCTTCCACCCATTCAATTGAGTGCAGGGAAGAAGAGAACAAGGAAATTCCCGAAAATCGCCTGAGCAAACTGAGTGCACGTGTGCACTTGGACAATAACAACCACAGTAAATCAAACAAGGTAGTTAAATTTTCCACTCCAAAATCAAACTCCCAAGAAACAAATACCAAGACAATAATATTTGCTTGAAAATTTTTTAAAATTTAAACAAGACACAAATTTACGATTAAAAATACACAAGAACACCCTTCAAATCATCGATAAGAGTATCTCTTAACTTTTTTCTTTGATTTAGTGCAATGCGCGGCACTTGTGTAGTGGTTGAATAAAAAGCAGATCTTTTTTCATTTAGATCATCAGCAATCTGTCAATGATAACCCAATTTTTTAGTAAAGTAGTTAAAAACACGCTTTTTCTATTTCTAGTTGTTTCTAGCCGAATTTCTTAAAATTATTTTATTAATCATTTTTTTAACAAAAATGGAATCTACCACCGAAAATAATGGCAGCGAAATGGATTCCCTGTGCCCTGATCCAACTAGATACTCCTCTTATTTCACTGACAGTCTAAAATCTTCTTCGGCTCTGACTCAACCCTGCAGTTCACCTTTAAGAGTATTTGGCAGTCGCAAAAACTACTCGATGAATATGGCTAATTTGGCGGTTAATCAAGCTTATGAAGACGAAAACATTTTGCCTTCTAGAAAGTTGTCTGTAACTTCGGTGGTCTGCAACACTTCGTTTGATGCTAACAGTCTAGGACTGACCTCTTGCCTAGAAACTGAGATGAACAAGTTGAAAGTGGCTCAAGATAAGGAAGAAGTGGAAATGCTCGGGATGGACGGAAATGAAGAAAACAGAAATGACATAAAAGGGTCTGATGAACTGGTAAAAGACTAAGAAAATGCAGTCGAGTCTCGATGTAGTTGCAACACCTTGAGTTTGTTCCTACCTTTTTTTACCTCCCTTTATAAAATCTTGTGACAAAGGTGAATTGTCAGTTTAGTTTCGGATCCTAATTTTACTGGTCGTTTTTTGCACATGATAAGACTCACAACTTCCTAAATAGTAACCTCTAATAGGTCCCCCTGCTCTAATAACTCTTCCCCCCTTCAACTTGAAGGACCTATATCTCAGCTCAGAGTCAACTTTTTGCAAAGCTGTTTATTGTGTTTTCTTAACTCCCACGAGCTCTACCGATTCCGCTTTTTTGATTTTCAATTTTTACCCAAAAATCTCGAGATCGACCTCACATTTGTCCGATTTTCGGGCACCCAAAAAATAACTCCCCCCGGGGAAGCTATTAGAGGAAATACGGCAACTCCATTTTTCAAATAAAATGAATAAACTTTGGGTAAATTCTGTGTATTGAGATTAGACTGTAGCACTAAAATAAAAAAGTTTGCTGCAGTTTTAAATTAAGAATTTTAAGTCTCTAAAATTTTTAAATTTTTAACAACAATTTTTATAACAACACCCTACATTTCAGTTCAACGCAGTTGACTCAGCTAATTACCAAAAAAATGGCGTAGAATCAACACCTCATCTAAAAACCAGCTCTTCATATGACAGAAAAGAAGAAGCTGCTGAAAATCTACGCTACAAAACTTTGTATGACCGACAAAGGGAGGAAAATGACCGATTAAACTCAGAAATCGACAAACTAAATGCTAAACTAGCAAAGCAAGAGGTATTTTTTTTAGGCAAGGCAATTTTTTTTAATTAGCATGACGTTTTGGTTTGATATTGAGGTGGCATCGACTTTAAACAAAAATTTAATTCAGACAATGTCCAATGGCAGTGCAGGCTCTGGAAGACGTATAACTCCAATGTCCAGCACTGCATCTATTCCTCTAGATGACCAGGAACGGCGCAACTACGAGCGCAGAATTTCAGCTTTGGAGTATGAACTTGAGGTATACAGCTTGGTTTAAAACCATTTTTGTATCAAAATTTGTAAAAAAAATTTAACGTTAGGCTTCAAATCAGCTGGAAGCTGAGAATTCTCGTCTAAAGACTGAAAATGAAGCACTGATTCGAGTGCTTTCCAAGATTAGTCGGCAGGACAGTTCTCCTAGGTAGTAATGCAAACTAAGTGTGCTGTGTTTTTCTGTGTGCGTGTGAAAAAAATTTAAATTTATTTGCTGAAATTTAAATTAAAAAAAAAAGATGCGAAATCATAGCATTTAAAAATTTATGATCTATTGGGCTGGTCCATAACTTAGGTGGTTTTTTGAGACTTTTTTTGACATGATTTCGAAATTCTGTAAACGCAGATCAACTCAGAATTTCATAAGAATTTTTTTGGTATATAATGTCAAAAACACTATTTTTGCTTGGTCCCCCCTTGTGGTTTGGGTTGTGTGGTCTGGACAGGCTAGGCCCAAACCACAGGGGGGACCAAGCAAGAATCGTGTTTTTGACATTATATACCAAAAAAATTCTTATGAAATTCCGAGTCGATCTGCATTTACAGAATTTCGAAATCCTGTCAGAACAAAAAGTTACGGCCAAAAGAAAAGGTGCAAAAAAATTGGCCCACCCGGTACATGGTATATAACACTTTCGTATGGGTTTCAAACTTTTTTATTTATGTAAATTTTTAGTTTATTAACCGATGGGATTAACGATTCACATTGTATTAGAAGAACTGCATCGATATTGTTTAATAGGTTAAGAAATCATAACAATCATAAAAATCATGACCTCAAAATTGACATATGTCAACTGAAAACTCAACTTTCTTGAGAAATTGGCAAAATCCATGATATCATGGATTTTTGGTATCATGGATTTTTGCGATTTTCGACACACATCGTTGTCGTAGACGGCAATGCATCTTTTAGGCAGTAAAAAAGTAGGGAAATGTAAATTTTTTTTTACCCCAAGCTAACTTCTAACTGCTTCAACCTATCTTAGACATTGTTTGCAGTTCAAATTTAAGTTTATCAATTTTAAACTAAGTATTTTCAGAAGACTAAACAACTACAATCCGACAATGAAAAACTAAAAGATGAAAATATGGCTTTGATTCGAGTGCTCAAGAAACTGTCTAAATAAAGGTTCTTATGATATTTCAAATTTTATTTATTGATGTTTTGAAGTAATTTTATAATCGTTATTGCCTATTCACCACTCATACGATTCGCTTGCTATATTATACTAAAAAAAGAGACACATCTGCCTTCTAATTTTTGTTCAAAATGTGCTATTTTTCACTGCTGTTGTTTTCACTGTAATTTTTTTCCTTATTCAACTAGCCTCCGATAATGCTAAGAATTTGTTTTTAAAAGTTAAAAAGAAATAAATTTGTGCACATTAATATACTTAATTATTCTCTAGATGAAGTTTCATATACATGGTAGCCCAAATTTGACGCACGTTTGGTTTTGTTCATAAATTTTAAATTCTTATCTGTTTTTTACAACGACTCGGACAACACGATGACGAAAAAAACTGGCTGCTGATAAGGACTGAATTTTTGGGCTTGACTATAGAATCCCCCACGCATAGGGGTCAGATGGAGAAGATAACCTCATATTGGTGTTTCTCGACCCCGATCATGAGAAAGCCGCGTGTTTTTTAAATTCTGAGCAAAAAAAAATTCAATCCACAGGGTGGTTATCATGGTTTTTTGGACAAAATTTCAAAATTCAAATTGGCGCCTTCTGAAATAAATAGGGAATAAGGGCTGTATAGGGAGGGGAAGGGAATAAAAGGGGGCCACTAATCACACAGGGCCCACTAACAAGAAGATATTGAACATGGTTTTGAATACTGGGGCCTACCGCATATAGAAATTCTGTTATGCATGCTTTTTCATGCATCCAGAGTCACTTTCGAGTTAAAAAATCTATATGATGCCCCAATAGTTGTAATAAATTTTAACATGTTTTGAAGCAAAACGCTGACTTTTCTAAAATAACCTTGCTAAGTTTTATATACTAATTGAGATAGACTAAGTAGCTACAAAAGGATATGTCTGTGAAGTAAACTTTTTTTTTTTATTTAATTAGAAATTAGGACAAGGTCGCAGTGAAGACTTTTGGACAACACAGATTAGCACTTTATTTGAACTGATTATTTCCTACAAACTGCGGCATCCATATATGCGCAGCAGCTTACGTCGTTCCACAAAACAGAATATATGTTCCTACCCATAAAATAAAGAGAAAATAAATGATTATTGTGGCAAACCAACATTGGGCGTATAGTAATGAATACATTGTTCAGAATACTGGTTATTATCAAGTGAGTTTCGGCTCCACGGCGGGCTTCCTACCTTGCCTGATCTTGTTTCACATCCGTAAGTGGGCTCACTATTGTCAACACAAAAGCATTGATAATTTTTGTAAGAGCTCCCAACTATACTAAGCCTGAGAAAAATTAGAACATAGTTGTTATATTTGAATTAACTTTTTACTAGAGTTGTATAATAGACAATTGTCCGGACAATTATCCGGACAATTGTCCGGACAAATACGACAATTGTCCGCCTATTTGTCCGGCTTTATAGAAATCGGACAAGTAGAAATAAAAAATTTCATTTAAAAAAGTTGTCTTCTAAGGACAGATTATTGCAATTTGCAATAAATCGGTAAATGACCGATAAATCTTTTAACCTTTATTAAGACTCTTCATTTATAATTTCTTTGTACATTGCCGACACTGAATTCATTACTGTTTCGTTAACTTTTTATTTTTCAAGTGAACAATGCCGAAAAGAAATAAACCGCTTTCATGGTGCTGGAGCTTTTTCAATCGCAAAGAGGAGAAGGATACAAATGGAAAGGTGATCATCGTCGGCTACTGCCAATTTTGCAATGCTCGCTATTTGACAAATGCACCGAGGATGGAGAAACACCTGAATGTAATTTTAGTTCTTTAATCCCACTTCTCCCACTTATCCCACTTTTCAGGACTGCAAGAAGGTTGATGCTGAAGCTAGGAAGCAGATCGATTGCCTCTCAAAGAAAGCAACTGCGGAGCCACCGAAGAAGATCAACAAGGAATCGGAGAAGGACAGCGCAAGGACAAGCACACCGAGCATCAAGGGGTTCTTCGACAACGTCAGCAAGGATGATCAAGACGAAGCGGACATTCTTCTCACAAGGGTAAGTATTAAATCAGTTATCATGTTTGTATTATTTATCTTTCAGGCTCTCGTCAGTGGTAACATCGCAGCCAATTTCCTGGATAACCCGTTCTTCAAGCAATTTGTCAAGAAGCTTCGTCCTTCTTACAAGCTCCCGTCGCGCAACTACAAGTTTCCAAAGGTGCTAGTGCCAGCTGAGTTCAAGAGGGTCAAGGAATCAATGGATTAAGCAATCAATAAGGCCGATTTCCTCGCAATCTCGTCCGATGGGTGGAGCGACATTAACACTAACAATATCATCAATATCATTGCGCACATTCCAAAGCCTTATCTCTATAACTCCATCGACACCAAGGATGAAGTACATGAAGGTTGGTTCTGATATTACTTGACTTTATGGTTATCTTTATGATATTTAGGAAAATATATCGCCAAGATTCTAGCTGAAGAGATTGAAGCCGTTGGAAAGCACAAAGTCGATGCCGTCGTCACCGATCATGCAGCCAATATGCGGAAGGCCTGGGAACTGCTGGAAAAAAATGTATCCGTGGATTCTGTTCGAGGGGTGCAAGGCTCACATGCTCAACTTGGACGCTAAGGATATTTGCCAGTTGACGTTGGTTGCCATGAGAGTCAAATTTTGTCAGGATATCGTTAGATTCTTCAGGTTTGTTACCTATATTCTTTTCCTCTTTTCTCACACTCACTTTTAGTAGTCAAGTCAAAGCCGCAGAAGATTCTTTCAAAGATTCAACTAGAAAAGATGGGCTCATCAACGTTGCTGCAATTGCCGATTGAGACTCGCTGGGGGACATACGCTAAGCTGGTCAACTCTATCATCCACAATGAATTGTGCCTCAAGGAAGCTGTGTGGAACGCCGAGATCCAAGATAATCGGAAGCTCAAGCGGGAATCGGAAGATCTGCGCCTTCTCCTTGGCAGCGATGAAGAATTCTGACCCACACTAAAGCAAATCAGCAAGGTGCTCACTCATCTGGCGGAAGCAATCACGAAGATCGAGGGCAATGAAGCGCTTATAAGACAATCAAGACAGCATTTGTGGAAGCAAAGAGGTCGGTGGAAGAAAGCGAGTTCGACGCTGAGATGAAGAGTGATATGATAGAGGTATGATTTGTTGTCTTAATTCTTGTTTGACCAAAGGTGTTTCAGCTACTAAAGAGCAGGGAAGAATCCGGCCGGACGGATGTCAAGCACTTGATGGATCTCATGGAGCCCAGCGACCGACACAGATAAGCAAGCAGCAATTGAAATCTTGGCCAGCAATAGACTGGCGTAGTTAATGAATTATTAACTTTCTTCTGTTGGTCAGAGCCATATGCCACAAAATTTGAGCTTGCGGATTGGCTTTTACTGCTAAAATCAGATGCAGTTGTGTTTTTTGGTGCATTATTATCGGCATTTTGTGGGGGCAAAGGGCGCTTAAAGCACAAAAATGAAAAATGATTATTTTTTGCTTTACAGTGAGTACAGTACCTTTTTCGCTCACTATGGCACGCCTAAGCAAATTTTTAGCTCTCTAAGCCCATTCTTGCGGCTTTGTTGTGTCACATATGTAGGACACACATCATTCCAATGCATACCGGAGCAAAGAAGGCATGGTCGTAGAAGTGTCTGTTTCACGTTACTACTAATTAATGTCTGTGAATAAAACGTGAATAAAAAAAGTTTTCATTGGTATGTGAAAAGATTATTTTAAAAAACAAGCCATTGAACTCTCTCCAAGTGCTTGCATCTACAAAAAAATTGTAATTGAAAATAGCTGAATTTTAATTTTTATTCTCCTGACTTAACTCCGTGTGACTCCTTTCTTTATAGATGGATCAAAGATTAAGCTTAACGACTTCAGTCAGCCGACCTCGAAGAATTCAAACGTAAAGTTAAGCAAGCCTTTCGTGAAATTGCTTCTGAAATGGTGCAGTCTTGTAAAATGAAACAATTAGGGTTGCCGCCTTCAGCGCTGCATTGATGTTCGAAGACGAAGTGTGGAAGAAACATATGGAAACATGAAATAAGTTTTGCTGATTTTTTTTTGTTACACTTCGTTGTTATTTTTGCTAGTACTGTTATAAATTTTCAATATGCATGTGTTTGATGTGATTCGATTGCCCGGACACTGCTCTTTAAAACAAAAAAGGTCTCGTTGAGAAAAATTTAATTAAAAAAGATATGAGCAAAAGAAATAGCGGCATAAAATTGCTCAACCCTATACTTCAACTATTTAAATTTGCTTTCGGCTTTGAAAGACCCAGGTATACAAGCTGGCACTATTATGCGACACTTCAATCACTAGAGCATGGGAAAAAAGTCTTCAAATCAATCAATTTTTGGTCGAGAATTTTGATTGGATTTGAAATCGTTTTTTTACTCTTTGTAACTCTTTTAGTCCCCACTGCTATAGCACACTACTTAAATGATTCTTGTTTGCTTTCCGAGAAAGTATTCTGGAAGCTCTCCAAAACGTGCGGCAGTTTTTAGTTAAAGGAGCACTTCGAATAACATCTGTTCTGATTAAAGTCCGCTCCCATTAGTCGGTCTTAAGGGGAAGATCGATGGAAGCGCCCACTGTAGTGAAAATATTTACTGTAGTAAAAATAAAAAAATAAGAATAGTACTACCGACTACCGACTTTTTACCTCCGATTTCGAATTCGGTTTCCTACATCCATTGTAAGTTTTTTTCAGTCATTTTAATTGCAATCTTTATTTAACTACTATACGACACCAATTGCGCTTTACCACATATATCAAAATTGCCGGATTAAAAATTTCACAAAAAATAAAGGCTTGAAACCCAAAAGTTTGAAAAAATAAATAAAATACTAATTGTTGCTTATAAACATAACACTTTAGCATGCAAATAAAATTTTTTTAATAAAAAGTAAATCATATTTTAGAAACTAATGTTCAAACTCCCCCTTTAGCACATGACACCTATTTCTAAATTATTTTTGTAGATACGCTCGGATAAAGGAAAGTATATCATTTATCTATATCTGATATGATTTCAAATCTTGCAGTCCTCAAGTAAATTTTAAAAGAGGGTGGGACATTTACGGCTGTCTTTTGACTTGTTTTTTATCATGGTTTTCACTTTTATTTGCCACTTTCAAAGGATCGCAATGACCTTCAAGGTTTGAAATAAGGTTTGAGGCATTCTGACTGATACCGCACGTTTCACCGCACACCACATTGACCGCCAGCATATTTAGACCTATTTTCAGATCTGAATTTTTTTTAAGGTTTTGGCAATGAATTGTAGCTTTAAATGTCAGCTACATTTTGGTACTGAAGCGTCTAGAAAAAAAAATTAGATCTAAATTTTAAAAGGCGCTCACTTGTTGATACTCTGACATGTTTTTATATCACGAAGTGAGCGCCTTTTATAGTTTATATTTGAATATTTTCAGAAGTTTTAGTACCAAAATGTAGCTGACATTCAGGGCTACAATTTGGTACCAAAACTTTAATAAATTTTAAAAAGTTCAGATCTAAAAATTGGTCTAAAAAATCAATTTTGGTGGGCGGTCAAACGTACTGTACCCCTGTCGACCGAAATATCGGCTTAATAAATTCCTCATATTATCCTATGTAGGCAAAAAATAAGAACAGAAACATAAGTCAGAACGTAGCCGCAAATGTCTCTTCCCTCTCTTCCTTTTACCAAAAAAATACCTTTGAAAAATTTACAGTTATTAGGGCAGGCGTATTTGTGTTTGCAAAGTGACTATTATGAGTTTTATGCCCAGCAATGCAAACCCAAACAGTACTACTACTAGCAAACAAGATGGACCCCTGGATGACTGGGAAAACGTGACCGAAGAGCTGCAACTGGCTCAAATGGCTGAAAAACAAAGGCAGATTGTGCAGCGCCAAGTAGAAGAACAACAGCAGAAGTTGCCCTGCACATCTTTCACCCAAGATGATAATTTTCCTGGTTCTACTAAGTTTGTTTTGAAATTTTTTAATGAAATATTAAAGCTTTATTTGATTTAGTCCTATGAGACCTATCCGGCTGTTGAGAAGAGCTGAGAATGCGCAGACCAAGCCTGACAATTCAGAAGAGAACCAAGCCAAACTGCTGACTTTGGAGGCAAATTTTTTTAACCTGTCTCAAATTTCAAGTAATTTACAGGGTTCAAATTGTAGTTGCAATATCGTAGTCCAAAAGACATCATCAAAGCACCATGAAACTTGATAAGCACAGCAATTTGCGAAATTTGAATTTGCACGGGACCACCCTAATTTTGTCAATAATGTTTTCGAACTATTTTTTATTTGTTTTTAATTTTTTCAAAATTTTGAGCACAGTTCAGCGCAAGTTGCTTGGCATTGCCAGATAGGACGAGATAGAGATCACCACCAATGCAGGCGTCCCTTTTTGCACACCCCCTCACTCGGATATGACCATAACTTTTTCAAACTTTGCAGTTGGAGTCATCTTATATCTAACAAGGGAACCGCCCGAACTGTAAAAGGTTAACCCCTAAAATTTTATGCACTTTTAGCATTTTTCCATGTTTTTTGATGCGCTGGATACGAAAATCATGCGTATAGCAGTCTTTGGAATTGACCCTAAAAATTTCGGTTTTCGCATGCCTTGGTCCCCCAAGCTGATTTTTTTTAGATTCAAAATAGATTAAAATCTGCTGGTAGACCAAGGCATGCGAAAATTAAAATTTTTAGGGTCAATCCTAGAAATGGCTATACGCATGATTTTCATATTAAGCGCATCGAAAAATACGGAAAAAAATTAAGCTTTTGGCCAATTTAAAGCAAAAACTATGCTTTTTTTTTTATTAAAATTGGCTATTTTATCCGTGGCGCATTCGATGTGGAAAAGAATTAAATTGCATCATAAGAATCTACACGAAAAACTGCATCTGATAGCATTGAACGGAAAACCACTTCATAAGGAGTGCGCATGCTATATGGAGCTCCGAAGTTGAGAAGTCAGACGAAAGTTTAATTAGAAATAACAGGGGGGACCAAGGCAAATTTTTTAAATTTTTTTTCACGATCATAACTTAAATATCTGACACCGAATTCGTGTTGAACATGGTCAAAAAAAACTAAGTGCTCTTAAACGTCAAAAAATTCTACATCAACTGCAAAGTTTTTTAATGTACGAAAAAAGCTATGATCATTTCTGAGTTAAGGGATATAAAAAACGAAAGCCGTACTCATTGGGTACTTAGCTTTAGGCCACTTCCATTGCTCTATAGTTTTTTATTGCAAGAATGCATTTTACATTGACTAATAATCATAAATTCAAATTTTGAATGCACACGGAAAAATATTTCGATGACATTATTGACAAAAGCGGGGTGGTGCCAAATGAATTCTAATCAAGTTTCATGGTCCTTAAAAAGATGGCAAAAGACTATAAATTTGTTTTAGCGAATGTTTTAGATGGGATGAGTTTTTATTCAAACATATTCCACTAGGATGATTTATCCCCGATCGGCTTACCTCTTGACCATTTGACTTGCGTTAACTGTATTAATATATAACTGTATCCTTTCTTTACCTTTTTGACCCTACCGGAGTATAATCCCCCCCAGGGTAGTTTACTTGCCACCTTTTGAAATTTTTTGCCACCTTTTCGAAAAGCAAAAGGTGGCGTTTTTGGAATAAAGATGTTCATATTTATACGTTTCTTCAGAAATGCCACCTTTTGAGAAAATTTTTAGTTAAAACGCCACCTTTTGGGAAAATTTCGCCACCTTTTTTGAAATTTGAGTTAACCACCCTGTGTTGCTCGGGCTTGGTTGCTTGGGCACTTAGACACAAATCCATCGAAAGTGACTCTGGATGCATGAAAAAACATGCATACCAGAATTTCTATATGTGGTAGGCCCCAGTATTCAAAACTATGTTTAACATTTTCTTGTTAATGGGCCCTCTATGATAAGTGGCCCCCGAGTATACTCCGGTAGCCCCACCTTTTTTTATAAAATAAATAAATTAGAAAACAGGGTTTTTTCTTGATACTGCCCAAGTTTTGACAGTTTATGCAACCTCAAAAAAATATTTTAATTTTTTTCGCGATTCTCAATAGTTAAAAACTTCAATAAAAAAATTTCAGGAACGCCAAGCGGCCTATCAACAAGCCAGAGAAAGGATATTCGGAGCATCTCAATCTGTAAATACATCCTCTTCTCCTCCAACCAAAGAAGTTAAGGCTTCAGAAACTCTAACCAAAGCAGTCTTAGAAGCACTTGCGTCGGACAGTCAAAACACTTCTACCGACACTTTTCAATCATCTACTCAAACACAAAATTTACTCAACAACGATTCAAGTGAAGATGACAATGGTATGTCGGAAACAGACAAGCAAAACTTGCAAAACTACCTGAGTGACGTACAAATGGTGACCACTGAAACAGCTCCTTTATCCAGCAGAAGACATTACTCAAGGCATACCAAGCTTGCGAAGACTGTAGTGTCTAAACCACTAACTTATGGTATGCCTCCACCTGTTCCACCTGGTCCGTTTCCATCAGCAATGGCTATTTTGGTGCAGCAAGCGTATGCTCCTCCACCCCCTCAAGGACAACCGATCACACAACCTAGTAAGTTTGATATTTTTTTTAGTAAACGGAAACTTATGTACTTGGAAACACGTATACAAATGTATTTAAAATTTTTTTAACGGTTTCAACTTCTTAATTAGAGTGAGATGAGGTAGAGCCAAATTTTGATAACCCGGCACCCCCAATAACCCGGAACTTTTGAAAAATTTGGTTGGTCGTCCGACAAAATCGACAAAGTTTACCCCCAATAATCCGGCACCCACAATAAGCCGGCACTTTCAGCTCAGTCCTGTCTTTTAAAATGAACCATATAAGCCGGCATTAGCATTTTGGCGTTATTTTCTATGGTATATAAGTGTCAGTTTGCAGTAAAATGGTGAAATATCGCAGTAAAAAGTGAAATCCTGCAGTAAATTCAAACTACTCTCGAAACTCACTAAACTAGTCTCTAGCATAATCTTACTCCTATTTAACTGTGCTATAAAGGGGTTGTAATTTGTTGGAAAAATGTTTATTTCTGGATTTTCATTGGAAAATTCCGTTCCCATAACCCGGAACCCACGATAACCCGGCACATTTAAGCGGTCCGCAGGGTGCCGGGTTATCGAAGGAGCCTTGGCCCCCTTGCTGATTTTTTGTTAGATTGGCAATCGTAAGTACCGTAAAATCTTTTATTATCATCCTCCTCTAATTATCACCCATTAGACGGAATCTCAAAAAGAAACTATTAATTAAAAAAAAGTATCAATTAAAAATCTAATTATGAACATTTGAAAAAATTCGGTGACTTTGGCGTCGAGATAAACTGTCGCCTTATCTATTTTTACCCCTTCTAATTATCGCCGTGATTTTCATAAATTATCTATAGGTTTTAAAAATCAGCTAGGGTGACCAATGAAGACTGCCTGCTGATTGGATACAAAAACTGATTGGATACACCGATTGGATACAGTCTCAATCTCCATTCTTAATATTTTGCATGTTTATGATTCAAGTCCAGGCGCGGGATAGCCAACTCTACATTAGGATGGACTTGAACATGTTTTACGAACTTTTTCATAGTTCGAAAAACACGTTTGAGCCCGTCCTAACCTACGCTGGCCTACCCTGCGCCTAAGGCTTCGGCTAAGTTGTTATCACAAAATATAAAGCCAAAAACACCACAGAGTATGGCCAAAAATAGGTGCTACAGATATTTTTAAAGGACCATGCTCGCGGTGGTCTGACGGGTCACCGCCAATTCAAAACATTTTCCTAGTCGTTGAATTTCTGTACGGATTTTTTGACTTGGTTTCTAACAAAACTACACCTAAAATTAAATTCTAGTCCTTATTTTGTTAGAAACCAAGTTAAAAAATCCATACAGAAATACAACAACTAGGAAAATTTTTTGAATTGGCGGGGACCCGTCAGACCACCGCGAGCATGGTCCTATATTTTATAATTTAGTTCGGAACCCTTTTTGATAAAAAAAATTTTACAATTGATTAGCAGTAGTTATTCTGAAAGCATTGTGTAATATCTTTTAGTGAGTGTACCACCAAAATCTGCCCCAGCTCTTCCTAACAACCAAGCAGTGCAACAGAAAAGCAGCTATGCCAATCAAGGTCCACTACCCTTGTCAGCTTGCAATCCCACTATGCCACCCATGCAGATTGCAAACGAGCAGAAAAATTTGAACTTAATCAATGCGGAAATTTCTGTGCCAAGAAGTGTTGTCGGATCAGTGATTGGAAAAGGTGGTGTTACTATTAAACGGCTGGCTTTTGAGTCTGGTGCTTGGATACAATTCGCCCAAGATAGTGGGTTTTTCTTGTTATTTTAGTCAGTTAGACATCCTAAAAAGGTAATACTGGTTGCAGAAGATCCCAATTCAGCCGCTCGACAGTTAAACATCCAAGGAAACTCACAGCAAATAGGGCGAGCTCGTCAAATAATCTCAGCTTTTATTTCCTCATGTTCTCAAGCGACTGACAATCCCAGTGCAGAAAGTTTTTCTATCTCTGTTCCAGCTAATAAAGCTGGATTAGTAATTGGCAAGGGAGGTGACACCATCAAACAGGTAATACTTGTAGAATAATTATATATTCTCAATCAGTCTTAATATTTACGTCTTTTTAAAACTTTTAAATCCAAAATTTATTAGCTAAAATACTTACAGCCGTTCGAAATACCCCTGCAAAACCTCCATATTTTAAATCGCTCTTAACATTTTTCCTCTTTTTGATGCGCTTTTTCGAAGACGAATAACAGGCGTACAGTCAACCCTCGATTTAACGTCACCCCCTCAAGTTTGTTCCCACCTAGGGTCCGACACTTTTTACCCTAATTTTTAAAGCTTTTTGCCAGTTGTCTTCAGTCAGTCTAGTCCGAAATATCGCAAGGATTTAGATTTTACCGATCGTTTTCGTTCATAAGAACAGTTTTGCCGAAAAGACCCGCGGTTACTCGATTTAACGTCACCCTTTTTTCAAATCGAGTACCCGCGGGTCTTTTCGGCAAAACTGTTGTCATATACAAAAGGTCGTTTGCTTGAGCGCTTGGAGAAAAATCAGCAAAGTCCTGCTATTATTTGTTGTCACAATAAGAAAAAGTTTATCTTTTTGGCTGCTTACCCTGTTTTGGTCACTGAGATGATTCTTGGCATTTTCGGACATATTCATAGCTAAACATCCAATGCCACAAGTGACTTAGGGAGTTGTGTTCTTTAATAATAGACCTGGGTTTATTTATAGAGGTTTTACGGTAAGTACTGGATAAAATTCCATATTTTTCGTAAAATAACCCAAAATCTCCTTACTTTGAGCAAATTTTGAAAAAAAAATACCTGGAAACTGTTATGTAACACCGAAAAGTCTATTTTTGGATGTCAAAAATCTTATATACGATTCAGAATTTTAAATAGAAGTTTGGCTGCTGAGATAAGAACTAAAATTTAAATGACAAAATTTCGACTATCCTACTTTGGTTTATATCTCGCCAGCTAAACATTCTTTACAATTTTGTTTTCAGATTCGGATTCAAAAGTTTTTTCACACAAATGGTTTTTTTCATAAAAGTTTTTTTATTGAAATCTTAGAAAAAAGCATTGCTTAGTGCTGAACTCTCAAAATTAGCAAAAACCCCTGAACTCAGCATTTTTAGCAAACCTACCAAAAGCTTGACTGACTAGTTAGTTAACTCGAAAGTGTAGCCCCAAAACTACTGAAATTTTTAGATCTTAATTAGATGGCAACAGTATTTCACAAAAAAAATATGAAAAACCATATCTGAGACACAACACAATCAGAGTCCAAAATTGACCATTTTTCGAAATTTCTTTTTTTGGTACCTTCTTCTCCTAATAATTATGATTTTGAATTCTGGGCTTCTGTGGTTACTTCCGCATTTTATGGCCAACAGTATATAATTTTTAAATGATAAACCTAATTCATTTGTAGGTATCCAAGCATTTGGCTACATTGCATTTAGCAACCTCGCATTTGGGTACCAGATTTCGGCCCTAATGTCAAAATTCTACATTTTTAGACTCTAAGTGAAATTTCTCAATATTTTATTTGTTTTTTTTCCATCTGCTTTCCACGATGCGTGCTATTTATGCTTTTCTTGGCAAGTTTTTTAAAAAACTGGAAACTTATCGCACAAAGAAACTCTAATATCCTTACGTTTTTATATGAATCCAGAGAAAAATAGCAACAACTCGCTAATTTTTCAAATATTTTTTTGAGAACGTCATTTTTTATCTAAAAAACTTAAAACTCAAATGCTACAAGTAAAATAAGAAAAAAGTACTACAAGAACGTACGATAAGGTATGAGAAAAGTACGACAAGATAGTCATGGGTCGAAAAGACCCACTTGTTAGTGGTTTATGGGTTAAAAAAATAGACTTTTTACATTCTTTACTGATAATTAGATGTTTTTTTAAGATATTTGCTGAAACGGGTGCTCATGTGGAGTTGAATAGAGACTCTCCAATAAACACCAATGAAAAAGTGTTTCTAATCAAGGGCACAAGTGAACAAATTCAACACGCCCAGCATGTCATTAAACAGAAAATTGGGGATCTATCTCCAAATAGCTCTGTCTCTAACTTGAATAGCTCTAACAGTCCTAATCTAAATTCATCAATTGCTAGCACTGCCTGTGCACTACCTACAGCACAACAACAATATCAGTTTGGCGCTCCAGCTACAGCTATTTGGGCTCAGAGCAATGGTAATTTTCTTTTAAAAAATTAGGGTTATTACACAGTTAACTCGAATTTTCGAAATTTTTTTTACCTATTTTGTGGTTTTTATGTAATTTTTTTTACAAAATTTTGAGCATGTGACCCCGCAACGGAAAGCCTAGGATAGTGGCTACACAGTGGTATAAAAATTTCCTAATTCAGTTCACAAAAATAGATTTATTTAATTAAAAACAATTTCGAGTCAGACAACTCGATTTCAAGCTGTCTGACTCAAAATTGTTTTTATTTAAATGCATCTATTTTTGTGAACTGAATTAAAAAAATTTATACCACTGTGTAGCCACCATCCTAGGCTTTCCGTTGCGGGGTCACACGCTCAAAATTTTGTAAAAAAATTTACATAAAAACAAGAAATAGGTCAAAAAAATTTTCGAAAATTCGAGTTAACTGTGTAACAGCCCTAAAAAATCTACAATTTTAAATTAATTTGTTTTGTCTCAGGCCAAAATGCGACTCCCTGGGCAACTCAGTATATACAACAACCACAACAAACACAGCAGCATATGCAAGGCGGTCAACAATATTACGAATTTCCTTACATGTAGTTACTGTCGATGATATGTTCAATATGTTAAAAATGTGATTTTTATAGTAAATTATTTTTCTTAATTATATTTCTTACCGCAAAAAAACTTTATATACTTTTTGTATCCTTGGTATTTTTGAAATTTGATTAGATGGGGCGAAAGCAAATAGGCAGTGGGCTTGTTAATATCCTATTTTTGGACCTTTCTCTTCTCACCTACAATGAGAAAGCTAAGGCGCCGTAAAAACTCAAGTCATAAACTATCATTTTAAGCTTTAAGCAGGGCTTCCAATTGAACTTTTCGAAAATCAGACAAATATTTAAAAAATCAGATTTTGGAACTGAAAATCAGATTTTTTGAGAATTTTTGGTGTCTAAATTTAGCCAAATATTTTTTTAAAAAATCAAATTGTGGGACTAAAATCAAAATTTTAAGAATTTCTGGTGTCTGAAATCAACCTTTTTCTGATCAATCAACCCAAATGGCAGCCCTCGCTTTAAGTGATCAACAAACAATCTTGCCTATGCTTAATTTTATCGACCGCCGCATCAACCGGTTAATATATTTTTGCTTGATTAACCTGTCGATAAAACTGATCAACCACTGTCCCAATGACAAGTTGATCGGTTAAAAGCGCCGGTTTATTGTGCAAGAAAACGCAAAAATGAGTTTTCAATGAAAAATGCTATCACGATGTTGCACTCGAAAAAAGAGAGTGTGGAAATGGAAGAAATAAGAGAAGCAGCTGCATTTTATTAACACAAGAAGGGCGAATTGAGAGACCAGTTCATTCTGGTGGAGAATTTTATGGAGAATCAGAATCTTGGTTTTTGGCTTGGACATTTGGCTGGGACAAAAACCATTTTAAAATATATAACGCTGGAAAAATAAGTAATTTTTGTTTTAGAGCAAATCTTAGTATTGTGCTATATGTATTGAAGCATTGATACACTCATTTGAAAGCGCTGTTTTTAGGCTTTCATATATATAACACATATAACACTCATGATAACAATTTATGTTTGTAATATATTTAAGGAGAAGACTGAGATAGTTAAAATTTTGGATACTGGTGGAAAATCAAAACCTCGGCTTTAAGGAAAAATTGATGTCATCACGTGAAAGCGCACAAAATTCTGGTTCTGGTAATGCTTTTACTGTACTGCTTACCTTCGTGAAATTGTGATTAAATATGCAAAATAAAAATGTAAGTTGTAGCACGAAATTCTGTATCTTTTTTTCACTAGGCTAACCTCCAATTTTGACACCGGATTCGAGTTCAGCGTGGTCGATTTGCTTATGAAATTGCCCTTTGAATTCCAGAGTCACTGTCAAATTTCAAATAGGCATAACCGAATTTTGCAGCAAAATCTCGTAGTTTTGAGCAAAATTTTTGTTTTTCCTTTTTTTCTTGAATTTTCTACTCTTTTTATCAATGTGATAACACTATCAGATCAGAAAAGTGAAAGTATGAACCAAATTATTTTTTATTTGCCTTTACTTTTTTGTTCTACTTTTTTAGAGATGGTGCAATAAGTGATACCTCGTTAGAAACTAGAATCACAGGGCTACCTGATGGTGTTATTACTTTTTAAAAAAGTTGCGAAATTTTACTAGAAAAAGGATAAACATTAATTTGCTGCAAAATTACGAAATTTCGCTGCAAATCAAATCTTTTTTTCAAAATCAAATATTTATTGTCTTGAGAGGAATTTAAAATTTGACAGTGACTCTGGAATTCAAAAGGCTTTTTTTGCTGAAAAAAGTGTAGACCGCTACCTAAAAACATGTTTTAAGCGTGTATCAGCTGCTAAAACGCTGAAAAAACATGATTTAGGGCGACTTTGAGCTAGGCGGTATATTGTAATCCTGCCATTTATTTATCATAACAATAAAGGATAAAACTACAATTACATTAAAACTACAAACTACAATGTTTTTTATGAGTTTAAAAACTTGAAAGTCTTTTTTTTAATTTTGTAATTTTATTTTAATTTTAGGAATACATTAAAAACTAAATGAGAACAAAAAAAATTTACAATAACACATTTTATTCTATGCATTCATAATGACTAAAACTTTTTTTTAAAAGACAAAAACTTTTCTTTTGAAAAAAATCTAAAAAAATTAGAATAATTTATCATAATCACTTTTCAAAAATCGAAAATTTCAAAATACAATAGCAAAAACGTGTTTAATTTAAAAGCTATATAAATAAAAATTTTAAGAGCAAAACACTTTATTTATTTCATTCTAAAAGAGTGAAAGTTTTTGTTAAGCAGATTGTTAAGCATATTTTTAGTTTAATTTTAATGCAGTGTGATTATTAAACATTTGTTTTTTTTTTGCATTTCTATTCTTTTTGTGTAAAATATGTTTGTTTCATGAAACTTAATAAGCACAGCGATTTGCCTGACTTCAATTTGCGAGGGACCATTCTGATTACTTTAAGGATCATGCCCGTCGCCGGCAACGAGAATTTCACACATTTGAATGCGCGCGGGACCAGTATTTTCATAAACGAACACGAAACCAATGTGAAATTAAAGGGTGGTATTTAATTTTGCTCCCTGATCTGTGAAAAATGCTCGCTAATGTAAAATTTGCACTTCTCTTCGATTTTTTGTGCTATTTTTCTCAAATTTTTAAATTCTGTTTGCACTATTATGTAGCCCAAAATCTCAGCTATCTAACAAGCTATCAAACTTGGCTGAATAAATTTAGAAATGTAAAAATTTCGAAGTTTGAAAAAAATAAATAAAAAATAAAAGTTACTTCATTCAAATTCTTAAATCTTCACATTTCTGAAACTGTTCAATGGCGTTTGATAGCTCGTTGAAAAGCCAAGATCCTGGGCTACACGATGATATAAAAAATATTTGAAAAATAACCGAAAAATTAAAAGAAAATGCTGAATTAAAATTAGCGAGCATTTTTCACAGATTAGCGGGCATATTTAAATATTATCCGAAATTAAAGCATTATTTCAAAATTAAATGAAAACGAAATTTCGTCTTTATTTTGCATTGAGTTTCGTTTTCGCTTTATTATTTAGGAGTCATTTTCGGGGTCATTGGATGAGTTCGTTTTGAAATATTGGGTATTGGGTCCTAAAATAGAGAGTTGTTACTTTTTGTATTTTGAATTTTTCTAAATCTATTACCATGGGGAAAAATTAAAAACAAAATTTATCTCTTTTACAGAATCTGTTGACTATTTTTCGTGAAAATCGGGGTCGCACGAATATGCAATTAGTTTTAAATAATTGAAAATACAAAAAATGGTCAGCCGTTGGGGCTCAAGTAAAGTTTCACTGTCTTTCCTTCGTAGGTTCTAGCAGAGTAAGTAAACAACAGTCCGACACAAGGGATCTATGCTGATTTATAACCGATGGTTGCGAATAACTGGAGTGCCGGATAACCAAGGTTTGACTGTATGGCCGTTTGTCTTTACACGCCAGTTTTTCAGTGGGATGACGCTAGGGATCTATTGCTCACTTTTCTTGTCCCCCTCCTGGCACATCCAGCTCACTGACCTTGAGTTTAGCAAAGTCCTTTTCAAGTCTGTTTTGCACTGCCACTTTCTAAGGTCGAAAAATTTGTCGTTAGAAATTACGGGCCTTATATGATAATGGGTGGAGGTTTGCCTTGGTCCCCCTGTTTTTTTTGCCGATTTTTGCAAGAACATTTATACTTTAATTGATTTATATAGCGAATACAAAATATATGAGTCATAATTTTGTTGTTGATTCAACGGTGTTGAGCAGATCGGTAATAAATGTTCTTGCAAAATCGGCAAAAAAACAACAGGGGGGCCAAGACACCCCTCATAAACTTCTGGCTACGCCTCTGTAAAGGCTATCAGACCACAGAGTTGTGGATGAAACCCTTAGAACACTTAGAACACAAAAGGGTGTGGCTAAAAAATAAACGAAATAAAAAGCGAACAAAACCTTTGCACGGATTTTGTACGTTTTTGTAAAATTTGCGAAAAATTGTCGATTGAAAATTTTTGTACCGTTTTTGTACGATTTCCTCACCATGATTTTGACTACTGATTTGTATTCTATGATAAAAAAAATTAATCTTGGATGTACGCAATAAAATTTGAAGACATTATCTACTTAATCAGTGTAGCCCGTGGAATTTCAAATTTCGCAAATTGCTGTGCATATCAAGTTTTATGGTTTTTTGACAAAACACCATAAAAAGATTTGCAAACTATTGATTAGGGTTGCATTTCCGTCGGTTAACCGAACCGGTCGGTTAACCGAAAACCGGGTTTTTGGCAAATAAACCGAAAACCGGGTGCAGTTCGGTTAACCGACGGAAAATTTTTGAAAAAACTGGAACCGAAAAGCGGATTTGAGAAAACCGGTTTTTTAAACCGACCGATCAAAAAGGAACCGACCGAATGCAACCCTACTATTGATCATAATATGAGATGGTGGACCTCGAAGTCAAAGAGGCCTGGTAATTAGACATGGGCCCATAATTAAATAATTTTTAGAAAGACATTTCATTGAAACAGATTTTGCAAATCTGTTTGTATGTTTCTTAACTTCAAGTAAAGAGTTTTAGCTGCAGACAATTTGTGGTGTCAAAAATCTAACACCTTCTATATTTGAATATTTAATTGCTAGCGAAATCGCATTTAGCTTACAATAATATGGGAATTGGAGCCTCAAAAGACGTGTGGAGTTCTATGTTCAAGAAATGTACGAGATGCGGACGTCAAAACGGTTCATATTGCCGTGTTTCGGGCAACAAGTTCTGTGTGGATTGTTGTATTTGCTACGTTCACTCAAAACTGCGTCATGGCCTTTAGGCCTCTAAACAGTTTCCGCTTAGATAGAGGCTAGAATTTAGTTCTAATTATATCCACGACAAATGTTAACAAACCCACTCGGATTGAGGTTAACACGAAAAGGACGGACTGTGACACCGGTAGCTTCTGGTGCAGAATTTCATGGAAAATCCGAATCTGTGAATCGTTTTTCAAAAAACCTGTTTTAGCTTGAGATTTCGACTAATTACTGAATGGCATCATTACTGTATCTCACGTAATTTTACACAATTACCGTATTTTCTCTAATTCCGCCCACATCTCTACTTTGAGGATCTATATCTCGGAGCAACAGAAAAATTTTGCAGATCTGTTTTTTGCGTTTTCTTAACTCCCACGAGCTTTACCGATTACTTTTTTTAGATTTTGGATTTTCACCCGAAAATCTCAAGATTGACCCAAAAATTTTCCGATTTTTGGATGGTTGAAAAATTCCGCCCCGGTGGCAGAATTAGAGAAAATACGGTAAGCAAAAAGACTTTTGAAAAATGACACTTTTGTTTCCTCGGGCCAAGCATTTTATATTTAGTTTTCATAAACCCCTCAACAATATGTCATTGGAAAGCTGAGACACTGCACTGCCTTACAAATTATAGAAGTCATGCATGTGTATGAAAAAAAATCGAGTAACAGTTGTTTTTCTGAAAATACCCACCTCACATTTGACGCCATTCAGATATTAGTCGAAATCTCGAGCTAAAACGGGTTTTTTGAAAAACAGTTCACAGATTCGGATTTTCCATGAAATTCTGCACCAAAAGCTATCGGTGTCACAGTCCGTCCTTTTCGTGTTAAAATTTAATACTAGCCTTAATTTTTGTCTGTTCCCAAACAATTATCTGGCTAGGATTAAGACTGATCGTTTACCAAGCATTTCGGATTAGAATTAAATTATTGCCTAAATTGTAGCCAATAAGTAAATTTGTATTTCTGAATAAAAATTAAATTCTAGCTCTAATCCTAGCGGCAATTGGTTAGGGCCACAATCTAGGCAAGTTATTGTTAAGCAACTTTTTTAGTAAAAAATTTAAAAAAAAGTTGTATTAGACTGTCCAATAAGTTTTGAGAAAAAGTACGTGGATTCGCTTTAATTTTCAAAGTGCATTTTGAAAATTAAAGCGAATCAACGTGCTTTTTCTCAAAACTTATTGGACGACCAAATATTTACGTGTCACTATATTTTTAATCATATGCCTTTGAACCTGCAAGACTATTTACGGCACTATTCACCTTTAAGTACCCTCCAATTTTGCCTTGGTCCTTTGGGTATTTTTCAATTTTTTTCCTTGGTCCCCCTTTTTTCAGGTGTCCTACGATTCATGAATGATTCATCAATGAAACGAAAACATGAAAGTAGTAAAAGTAAAAAGTAATAAAAAATTGAAAAAAAACCAAAGTGTGGACCAAGTCAAATTTGGGGGGTACCTAAAGGTGAATAGTGCCACTATTTACTTAAGTGAATTTAGTTGTTACTCAAAAAATGTTAATAAATAAACACTATTTGAAATTTTTTATATTCCTTAATACTCCTTAACATGTTTTTTTAAACTAAAACATTGTTGCGTCTTCGGCGCAAGTGATGTCTACAAAATTCTTCACTTTCCCAGTCTGCGGTTTGATGACCCATTGGTTAAGGCGATTGCCTGCGGATCCAAAGGGAGTGGGATCAAATATCCCCTCCATTGCCCTTTTTCCAATTCACGAGCTGGTGTCCGTGGCCGCTCGCGACAACTTGTTATCAAAGTAAAACTGGAACTGCAAATATGAACAATGTATTTTAACACTTAAGTGCTATTTTTTGGCGAATGATACCTTGTTGCCAGATAGGTGTTACCGCATATGATACATACCACTTGCCGGTACGGCACTGATTCGGCACCGACCTCTGACAATTTGGCACTGAGCGCCGGTGCCATTTACAGTACTGTTTCTAGCCCATCGGATATTTAACAACCTCCCCCCACCCCTTAAGCATTTTTTGTCCTCTAAAACATTGGAAATAGATGATTTTGGCATCTATGAAGGAGACCACGTAGAAATCAATTGAAAAGCGTGATAAATTCTTATGTTCCTTCTATGTTGTTGCTTTTTTATTGAAAAAAACAAAGAAAAAACTAATAAAAATTCAGAAAAAATTCGAAACATCGACCTAAGTTTGAAGAGGAGATAGCACAGCGTTGAAAAGTCGTATGTTGCTAATTTTTTGACCAAACGTTTTTTTAAAAAACAAGCTTTCGATTGGTATGAACTTTTGTAAATATGTTAGAAAAAAATAAATTATTTACCCAAAAACAAAAAATGGAAAATTCGTCGGACACCCTGTACATGCTTTTTCTTCTACCTGGACAAAAAGTCCTTGGACACCTTTCTAGCTCATTTTTAGTAATATTTTTTGATTGCAAAATCAATCCAAGCATATGGTTATGTAGCCCTTTTCTTCCTCTTTCAAATGGCATATGAACTTTATTTAGAATATACTAAAACAGACATTATTTGGCTTGAAATACCTGTATGGTCATTTTCAAAAGTTGACGAGAAATTTTGTCCATTTTCATCACTTTAACTGCTTGAAATTTTGTTTCGAGATTTATTGCTTTATTAATATTTAAGCACCATGTTGTAGATCGCAGCTCAAGAGCTACGAAAAACAATTTTCAAGATTTTTTAGAAAACTGAATGTTGAGATATGGCCTTTTGAAAAAGTCAATTTCTTTAAATATGACCGAAATCCGAAAAATTGGATAAAACTCAGATTTTGGTCTTTTTCAAAGAAATTGACTTTTTCAAAAGGCCATATCTCAACATTCAGATTTCTAAAAAATATTCTGTAAAATGTTTTTCGTAGCTCTTGAGCTGCGCTACAACATGTTGCTAAAATATTAATAAAGCTATGAATCTCGAAACAAAATTTCGAGCAGTTAAAGTGGTGAAAATGGACAAAATTTCTTGTCAACTTTTGAAATGACCTTACAGGTATTTCAAGCCAAATAATGTCTGGTTTAGTATATTCTAAATAAAGTTTATATACCATTCGAAAGAAGAAGAACATGGCTACAAAACTATATGTTTGGATTGATTTTGCAATCGAAAAAATATTACTAAAAATGAGCTAGAAAAGTGTCCAAAGACTTTTTGTTCACCATGTATCAAACTCATTGTTTCTTTTAGTCTACATTTAATTGGCTTGAATGTAGCTACTCTTTTAATTGACTTTTTTCAGTTTTGTTTAAATAAAACATATTCCCAAACCAAATTTATTTTCGCAAAATATGCAGACGTGTTTGTGTTCAAAAAACAATGTTCAAAAAATGTAGGACTTTCGAAACCAGGTGATTACAGCTTGTACTTGTTCATAAAATCAGTTCCCTCTGGCTGAGCATCGTACATATAGTGCGCGAGATCGGGTTGGCGGCTCACAAGTCTAAATCATTTTTTGATATTGTGATGTTTTTTAATTTAATTTTGTTTTATAAAAAATTGCAAAAAAAATTATAATAATAAAATTAATTTTTCAAAAATTGTGAAGGTAGCTTGGTAATTGTAGTTTCTAACAAAGTTTACTATATTACAATAATTTTTACAAATTTATCCTAAAAAGTGTAAATATTGAGCAAGTTTTTTACCCGGGTTTTATTTAAAGGGGCATGGAAATTAAAACGATGCAATTTAGTAAAAATCGAAGAAAAATTAAGCACTCAATGAGGATCGAACCGACGACTTACTTTTACAGTACGCCGCCGCTTTACCACTAGGCCACTAATTCTGTCATATCATCCACGTATTTTTGCTTACTTATAACCTGTAGAGTACTCAACAAATTTGTACTTCAAAATAATTCTCGTTTGAATTGACCTGGTATCCGCCTTTTAAAATATTTCCATCGGTGAAGGGCATGTCCCTTTAAAGGGCCATTGCCGTCTACGACAACGATTGTTCCCGCCAATTAAAAAAAAATACTAAAATTCCTTAGAAAAAATCCTTGAAAAATCCGTACAGAAGTTCAATGAGTAGGAAAAAAATTTGAATTGCCTTTGGACAATTTAGAAGGCGCTACCATGGCCCTTTAAAAAGATGGTACATTTAATAGTCCGAATGGTTCGAATACCACTACGAGCGTGCATACCTTTTTCACTATTTTTCGATTGATTTTTCTTTTTTTCCTATTTATCACTCTTTTTAAATTCGTTATACTATAGTATCAAAAGATGGAAATTAGTTTTTTTTGCTCTTTTGTGTTTTTTGTGCTCTACCACCCGGCTACTACTTTAGATCATTCGATACTATAGTACAAACAATTTAAAAAAAGTCATAAATAGAAAAAAGTGGTGCCCTGGAATAAATTTTTCCTAATTATTGAACTTCTGTACGGGTTTTTCAACTTGGTTTCTAACAAAACAAGGCCTAGAATTTAGTTCTAGGTGTGGTTTTGTTAGAAACCAAGTTGAAAAATCCGTACAGAAGTGCAACGATTAGGAAAAAGCTTTGAATTCCCGGGCACCCCTCTTATTAGCGTGGGCATGCTCCTTTAAAGATATTGCAATAAGTGATACCTTGTTGGAAACTAGAATCACATAGCTACCATGTAATCAGGTTGTCAACAACATAAGAAAATTTCAGATAAAAAGGCAATAGAACAAATTTTCAGCATAATGGGGCAATTTTTAAACTGTATTGAGCAACTTTTAACGTTCTTGCTTTCTTTTTTTTTAATCTTACCCAGTTTCGTCAGGAACACGTTTGTTCATCAAACTGTCATCCACATAATATGCTGCTGGTGGCTCTGGCTTTCGAATGCTATAATAAGTTTTTGTAAAACAAAGTGCTCAACAGCTATCAGTATTTCATTACCTTTGTTTCAGCATAGCTTGGGTCATTTCGATTTGCTGCTGATTTCCAGAGATGGTGATTCCGACATCAATTCTAGAGCCACACTCCTTCATGAGGGAATTCACGAGCTCACCATTGTTGCCGAATATTTTTCCGCACAGCTCCTTGGGAATCGCCATCTGTGAAATTGGTTTTACTCAAAATTCTATTTCAAATTTTTTGTAATACCTGAACAGCCTCGGCTCCTCGCAAATAGTCTTCGGGGAAAACTCTGCTGGCTGGAGCTGGAGGTCTTCCATAACCAGCATCACCCTGGTAGCCACCTGGATTGGGCAGAGAACGGCGAGGGGGTGGGCCCCGATCCTGCCAGCCAGGAGCGCCTCCAAAACCGTCGTAGTGACCAGGAGCTGGGTAATAGTCATTGCGGGGGCCTCGAGGATCTCCTCCTGGAGCTCCTCCTGCAAGTAATAATACAAATTAGCAACCAAAAAATTTAATTAGGATGAAACACTAACTGCGCATGTTTCCTCCACCACCAGCAGTGAAGCCTCCGTACACATAAGCGCCTTCTGGATCGTAATTAGCAGGGTCATATGGGTGCTCCACGCTCTTGACTGGGATCTAGACAACTTTTTGTTAAACAACAACAAAATTTGAAGTTGCAAACAAGCTTTACTCACTTGTATAAGATCCTTGATAAGGAGTTCAACGGCCTCTATGATATTCTCCACCTGTCCATTGATGATCACAATTCGGTCTGCAAACAATTTTGTTGAAATTATATCCAAAAATTGCCAATTTATATTGACCTGTAGACATAGGACAGACTTCCTTGCAGATTTTGATCTGCGTTTTGGTTTTCTCGCCCAGCTCTTTGACATTAGCCCCTCCACGACCCATGATTTGTCCAACATGAGACTGGTGTACAACCATACGAGTCTCAGGCTTGGACTTACTGTCCTGAAATCAAGATTGGGTTTATTTTGTTCAGCCGATTTTAAATCTTGACGATTAACGATTTCGTCTCTATATGATATTAGGACGCTTTTTTGCCTTGGTCCCCTCTGCTTTTTTGCATTTTGCGCCTTGGTCTCCTACTGTTTTTTTACCATATAATAATACATTTTTTACCTTTTCAAACCAAAATTTAATTTTCAACTTTTTTACCGAAGAAAATCCACCATTTGATAGCTAAGGTTGCCCTATTTACTATACGCACAAATTTTGACCATGTGTTTATGGGTTTAAAATTATCAAAAAAAAAATTAGTTAAATTTGGCAGGTTCAAAAGCGTTTTCATGACTTTAAACATTAAAATTGTTATAAATTTTTGAGCACGGTCATAACATCTTAGCACTGCGTTGTAGCACAGATTAAGAACTACAAAACCCACATTGCAGAACTGTTTTGGAACATAAGAGTGTTGAGAAATGGCCTCTTGAAAAAAATGCTGTAAAAAATCAGCAGAATTCAAGTATTAAAAATTTTCCTCTTCAAAAAGCCATATCTCAACATTTTTTATTCGAAAAAAATTCTGTAAAAGAGGTTTTGTAGCCCTTGATCTGCGCTACAATGCAATGCTAAAATGTTATTATCGTGCTTAGTAATTTATCAAACCTTTGATCTTTTAAGTCATGAAAATGCTTTTTCAAGTAGACAATTTTTTTGATTATTTTTCACCCGAAAAATTAACACATGGGTGAGTTTTCGTGCGTATAATAAATGGGGCAATCTCAGCTATCAAATGGTGGATCATTGGCTTTTGTCGGTAAAAAAGTTGAAAATTAAATTTTGGTTTGAAATGGTAAAAAAGTGATTGAACACCGTGTATTAATAAATAATATTACAGTCGACGCTCTCCATAACGGAGCCGAAGGGACCGACTTTTTTGTCCGTTATGTAGAGCGTCTATTTAAGTCAAATTATACTAACTCTAATCAAATCGGCCAAATTTTTTGTCCGTTATGGAGAGCTGTCCGTTATGGAGGGGGTCCGTTATGGAGAGCATCGACTGTATTCAGAAGTTTAGCATTTACAGAAAAGTTTGAAAAAAACAACAAGGGAGTAAGGCAAAAAATCGTCCTATTTTCATATACATCCACAATTTGTGCCATTTTATAACTTAAATTTTGAAACTTTTGATAAAAAATACCAGGAACCAACAACAAAATGTCTTCTGATATTGACTTTCTAAGGATTTTTTCTCTAAAAAAGTCTACTTTTGTGTCAAAAGTTTCAAAATTTAGGTCATAAAGTGTCTCAACTTTCTACTCTTAAACTTTTATTCAAAGCTTTTTCGAAAAAAATACGAACCCTAATAAAAAGAAAGATTAAAAATGAAAATAAAACTTGGTTGAATTACAGACATTGCAGTGTATTAAGATTAGTCATTGAATGTAGTAAAAAGTCTAACCTGAAGAAGAATGTGGATAACTTCTTTGAAAAGCTCCACAATGCTTTCTTGTGAACACACAACTGTGAGAACGCTAAATTAAAAGTAGTTATTAAGTAGTCATTGGTTTAAAAATATTTAAAAGTTGTTGTTGTGTGACTACTCGAATGTCGAATCGACTACTTCGATATATCGAGTGGGTCGCCAACAGTAGATGTACACTACACACTTTGCAAATCAAGCAGTTACCGTTCGGGAGTGTTTCGATCCGGAACCGACATCGACGCATCATACTGCAAAAAAAAATTACGATAAGAATAAATATATAAATAACAAGAAACGTAAGTTTTTTTTATCTCTTAAAAGTATGTGGCATTTTTATTACAGTTTTTAAAGTAAAAGTAAAAAAGCAAATATTATACACAAATCACAAAAAAATTTGAATTCGCTAAATTTGATGAATGGTTTTTGTTATTGCATTTTGAAAATTTGAAAATATTTTTTATTAAAGGAACATTGCCACCTGTTTTGAATTGTCCCCCGCCAATTCAAAAAAATTGCCTAATCATTGAACTTCTGTACGGATTTTTCAACTTAGTTTCTAACAAAACAAGACCTAGAATTTAATTTTAGGTAAAGTTATGTTGGAAACCAAGTTGAAAAATCCGTACACAAGTTGAATGATTAGGAAATTTTTTTGAATTGGCGGCGGACAACCGTGGCCGTAGACGGCAATGGCCCTTTAAATGAGTTTAAATCCAACAAGAGCACATCGGACTGTACGATTCGATTCAAAAATTTGGACAACGCCATATTGTAGAGCATAGTCGATTTACTAAATGAAATTTCAATATTTTTAGCGAACAGACAGAAAAAGATCTAATCCGGAGAATCGAGAAATATCAAGCCTAAAACTGCCTGGGTCCCCCCTGTTGATTTTCTGCAGTCAAACCTCGATATATCTTTAAAAGCTCGTCACTATATGGAGGACTGTAAAAAACGACTATAAAAATATTTTTCAAAAATCAACAGCGGGGACCAAGCCAATTTTTACATGTTTCTCGAGTCTCCAGATTGGATTTTATCTGTCTGTTCGCCAAAAATATTAACATTTCATACAGTAAACAGACTATGCTCTAAAAGATAGCGTCGTCAGAATTTGTGAATCAAATCGTACAGTTCGATATGTTCCCTTGCAAGATATCTGCATATAAATAAATAAATATAAAAATGTTAGAAGACATATTTTTGATTGAATTACAGCATTTACTCTAGTAAAGCTACATGTTTGTTTTTTAACTCAACATTTTGAAAAACTCAAATACAGTTGAGTCATAATAAGAAACAAAACCCCTAAACTTTGACGTCAACCGAGTCCCACACTTTTAATTCAATTTTAAGAATTCAAAAATTGACCTGTCAGTATAGACCGAAAATTCCAAATATTTTTGAAAATGACCACAGTTTTGCCATTAAGACCCGCGGGTTTCTGTTTGTTTTTTGAAAACAGGGTGACTTTGAATCGGGATCGAAGGTTAGTCATACTGCAGCAGTGTGGTCATTTAAGAAAAGATTCGCAAAGTTAAAATCCTTGTCTTTTTAGATTCGACTGACATATCAATTTTATCAATAGACTCTACATGTTAATACAAAAAAGTGTTGAGCTCAGCTAGGGGTCAAATTTGAGGTAATGACGTCTTGCGGCAGGACTTTACCGCAAATATTAATTAATTAATTAATTTTTTTCAAAGGCAGCAAAAAGTAGTAAATAGGTCTAACTTAAGGTCTTAAATCGATGAACAGCTAATTTTGCGCTGGCTAAATCCTCTGAATTACAGTCAACCTTCGATTTTACGTCACCCCAGGTACCGGTCCTAAGGTGACGTTAAATCGAGGGTGACACTAAATCGAGAGTTCAATTTGACTAAATTTTAGTCAAGGCCGACCAAATTGGTCTATTTTCAAGTGACGTTAAATCGGGGTGACGTTAAATGAAGGGTTGACTGTATTTGAAAATTCACTTGAATTTCTTGTCACCAAAACTTGAGTTAGTCATTTAAACTGTAAGACTTGCTTGACATTTCTTAATACGTAAAAAAATAGGACATTTTAATTTACGACTAACGATTACCATAAACTTAAAATATCTTTGATCGCAAAACAGTGAAAAACTATTATGAAAACTGCGAAAATATAAAATAAGAAACACGAGATAAAAAATTTAGTAATGAAAATTTTTGGATCAAAAACTGATCGAAAATTTTGACCCAAAGAAAAAAAACTGACTTTCTTGCTGAGCCCGTTGATGTTTTCACCTCCTTTTCCGATCACTGGTCCTTAAAAAATGAAATTGTAGATTTTTATGGGGAAACAGGAAAAAAAATCTACCAGCTGCCTTGGTTGGAATCAGCAAACGCAGTAGGTATTTGCCTTGGTTCAGAGCGTCATTGAAGGACATCTCGTTAAAACGCTGGCGTTTGTCACCGCCACCCTGGTTGCCATTTCCGAAGTTTCGCTTCATTTTGTCTGAATATTAAGTATGAAATAAAGGTAGGGATTGTTTAAAATTTAAGCGTTTTTACCTTGAAATCAAAGAAAGAATCAAAATGCAAGAACAGAATCTGATACTTCGAATAATAAATCAATAAGTTAGCAAGCTCCTGTACTCACAATCGTATCTAGTAGATAAAGATATTTTTTAATATCTACACGACACATACAGTAAACATACAAGATTATTTTGTCTCGAATGGAATTGTTTTTGAAATGTTTGAAAAATAATATGATACAAGGATTTTGAAGCCGCGAATGCGGCTGGCGCTTTCCTTTTCCTTGTTTGAAACGACAAAAAATTTAAATTTAGGCATTTTGGTACTTACTGTATTTCCTAAAAAGGCCCCCCCCTCTAATAAGGCCTGCCCTCAACTTTGAGGACCTATATCTGAGCCCAGAGTCAATTTTTTGGAAAACTCGACAATGGCCTGCATGCTTTTGTCAACGCCCCTCTTAAAAAAAGTGAATTTATCGCCGCTCTTTTTTTTAAACGAAAGCTGACATCAAGGCGAATCTAAAAAATCCTGCAACAGAAATTTTCGAGCCTTTAATGACCATATTTTTTGATAATTCATAAAAAGTGTGAACCATCCACCCACCCACCCATCCCACCCAAAAGCTATATAGAGATTAGCTTAAAGGGTGTAGTTGAAAACACTCCTCAAAATATGTGTTTACCGCCTCAAATTCAAATTTTTATACCCCCTCAAGTCTATATTTACTCCTTCAAGTCCATACTTTGTAAAAGATACTTCTGAGTGAAAATAAGATTAGATCGGAAGTTTACATATCTTTGACAAAATATGGACTGGACGGGGTGGATATTGACTTGAGGTGGTAAAAAATTTGGGCTAAACCGAACAATCGCCCCACCATTCAACCGAACCCCGGCCCCACCACTTAGCCGTTGCTAGAACCAAGTAACGGAATACGGAAAGAAATGAAAATTTAGAAACAAAGATTTTAAATGTCATACATAAAATGAAAAAAAGTTAAAGTTGATTTGGTTGATTTTCATCTGGTGGGGTCGGGGTTTAGTTGAGTGGTGGGGCTTGGATTCGGGTGAGTAGTGGGGCGCGGATCGGTTGAGTTGTGGGCAGTTTGATTTTGGCATACAAACTAGTGTGGCTTGAGTAATTAGATTTATTCCGTACGTAAACCGTTACTTGGTTCTAGCAACAGCTGAGTGGTGGGGCCGGGGTTCGGTTGAGTGGTGGGGCAATCTTTCTAGTGCTCCAAAATTTGAATTTGAGAAGGTAAACTTATATTTTGAGGAGTGTTTTCAATTTGAGCCTTAGCTTAAATGGGATTTCTCCGCTAAATTAATAAATGTCCTTATTATTTTAAATTCATTTATGGACCATTACTGATATCACTGACATTTCAACACGTGAAGCCCTGGCTGTACGACCAACTCATTCTGGTGCAGAATTTCACGGAGAATCCGAATCTGCAAACCGTTTTTCAAAAAAGGTTGTTTGGCTCGAGATTTCGACTAATATCTGAATGGTGTCAAATGTGACTTGGGTATGTTCAGAAAATAAGCTGGTACACAGATATTTTATATACTCATGTATGACTTTCACAGCTTATTAAAGGCTTATAAAAGGCAGAGCGTCGGCTTTTTAATGACATATTCTTAAGTGGTTTATGATAACTAACTGTGAAATATTTGAACCGAAGAAACAATTGTGTCATTTTTCCAAAAAGTTTTTTTTACTTAAAGTACTACTTTTGCAAGTACTTACTTTTTACCTGCCGATCATTTTTCAAAAACCACAAGTTTTTTCTTTTTAAAAAAGCAAAACACCAATTTGAGGATCCCTTTAAAAAAAGACGGTACTAAAAAAGACGGTACATGCTTTAGTCCCCATTTTGTCACCAGAAATTAACGATATTTTCAAAAAAGTTTTTACTAACAATTTTCTACGTTAAAATCTTCTTCTTGACCTCCATTACTTAAGCTTTATTCATATTGTCTGCACAGCGCAACATCACTACTAAAGCACAGTCAGTCACATGATATCATATGTCTCCTTAACATGTAGCCAAAAGGAATAGAGAGCATTCGATCCACCAAACTTCTTTTTCCATAGAAACTCCTCGATGAATTGAGCAAAAAGAAGGCCCCTTTGTGTTCCATAGCGCTCCCGGTTCATGTGCTTAAACTTCTGCCAAGTACTTTCGATCGTTTGAGTGTGAATCTTCTCATCTTCGGGATCAACGAAATTGATACTGTGATTTATCTGAAATAATTGTATTAACTGTAACGGCATTAATATAAGTGGCTGAAATAAAGAAATTCACCATCAGATGCTTGTACTCCGGATAATGTCTGAAGCCTCGATACGTTTTCCACCCGTCAGAGAATACGATTCTGCCAGGCATCACAAAGCGCTCCACGAGACCGAGAAGAGTAGGCCCATCACGGGAAGACTTTTGCATGGAAGTCAGTAGATCAAGATTTGGCGGTACAGTCAAACCTCGTTTATCCGGCACCCCAAAAGTTCGTTCCCGCCTCGGGTCCGACATTTTTAGCTCAATTTCCGATGTCTTTTGCCAGATGTGATTCGCTAGTCTAGTCTCAAATATCGCAAGGATTCTGATTATGCCAGTCGTTTTTCCAAAATCTTTCAATTTTGCTATAAAGACCAGCAAACCTCGGTTATCCGGCACTCCTTTTCGAAAATCACGTGGTAAAATTTATGGCAAAATCGGAAGATTTTATAATCAGAATCCTTGTAATATTTTAGACTAGACTGGCGAATCACATTTGGCAAAAGACTTCGAAAATTGAGCAGAAAAATGGACGAGGCGGGAACAAACTTTTGGGGGTGCCGGATAAACGAGTTTTGACTGTATTTAAAAATAAATTATTAAAAAAGTTTGGAATACAAGCGGTAAAACGTGAAATGATTTGAAATGTCAAAAATATGATAAAAAAATTATGTTATGTTAAGTTAAATATAAAATTGATGTGAAAATTTGCAGCAGTTTTTTCTTTCTCGGGAATACTCTCCCGAATCCTTGGAGCTACCTCCCCCAAAAAATCTAGATTTTTAGGAGTGGTCAAAAACCATTTTTAAGTAGTAATTTTGACATGAAAAGGCTAGAAAAGCAATTTTAAAAGGGTTAAGGGGCTGTATTGGGAGGGGAAGGGAACAATAGGAGGCCACTTTTTAGGTGCCTTTTGCGACTGTTCTTTCACTGTTTCATCGTGTTTTTAGCATGGGGCCTGAGAGATAGAGATGCGCGCACCCAGTACCTTAGACACAATTTCGGGAAGTGCTCTTGATAATGAAATGCATATAGAGTCTATTTTTGCCACGGCCCGAGTTGAAAAACATGGTAAAGCAGCCAAAAAAAAGTGGCCTTGGAATTGTGTGGGATTGTATTCCCGAGTAACTTTTTGGGGGTGGTGGTTATTACTGAGTAGCGTCAAAATTTTAAATGCTATAAATTTTCATCATCTAAATTTAGCGCTGTTTCGTCGGAACTTTGTCGGGTTTGCCTACTTCGTGGGCTTAATCAACTTATTAACGCAATGCAGAAATTTATCGGACGCAGTTGAGTCTCTTTAAACTATTTTAAGACCGCCCTCAGGAGTGGTTATTTTTGCACTCGTAACCAGGGTTGGGCACTGGCCGGCCCAGAACCTCCTAAAAACTTCCGGGCCGTCCAAAACCCAGCCGTGCATAGCTCTGCTCGTTCCTCGTACTCGTATTTCGCTCAAATTTTAGTGGTATGATGTATGAGCCAAAAATTTAGGTGCACGAGTACAAGTACGAGGTACGATGTATTCAGCAGTACGAAGTAGGAACACAAAGAGCTAAAGTTACATGTATAGGTCAAGCTCGAAATTGAGTTTTGACCACTTCATGAGCTTCCCAGGTCGTTATTAGGCTAGAAAACATGTTTTTCTGGAATAAAAAAGCATTTTTTCGAAAAAAAAAACAATTTTCCACCGAAATTCAACTTTTTGCCTTGATCACCCAAAGTAAACCGACATAAAAGGATTCCTAGATGCCCTAAAAAGATGGAATTTGAACATAGTTTTGAATACTGGCGCCTTCCGAATAAAGAAACTCTTTTTATGCATGCTTTTTTCATGCATCCAGAGTATAAAGTCAATTGTGTCTAAAGTATGGGAGTGTGCGCATATCAACCCCAAGCCCCATCCCCCCTCTACCAAAGGCGGTGCAGGGGCTTCATGGGTTAGAGATGCGCGCACAGACTTACCTTAGACAGAATTCCGGGAACTCCTGCACGATATGCGCCCTAACATTTTTTGAATTTTTGGGCCATAGAATTCTTTGTTTTTATGTTTTCTTCGGCTGATTTAACTGTTTCCGTTTCTTCAAAGTTTTTCCCTTCTTTTCTAATCGCACTTATTGCTTTTCAGGTAACTTCTGCGATGGACATATTGAAAGAGATGAATCTTCGTGCGCTCTATCGTTTCCTCGACACAAAATCAGATGATGAATCGAAGATGAATAAATAAAGCTATTTTGTATAAATAAATTACATAAAAACAAAAAATTCTACGCCCCGAAAATTCAAAAATGTTGGGGCGCATATTGTGCAGGAAAAAATCGAGCAAATCTCTTGATCAAAAATGCATTTGAAGACTCTCAGTTACCAAACGCAGTAGAATACCCCAAATAAATCCTACTAATCATACGGCAGAATTGGCCACCCCAAGTGGCTTACCCTGGGAAACCAAACAAGAAGTCGAATTTTAGTCGAATTCCTAACTTTCAACAAGAAAAAGCTTTTAAAAAAAAATGAACAATATAATGATGAAAAAATTCCTCCTCACAGCCTTCCTGGAAGACATTTTTGGAGGCTTTGAAAAGTCATCGTTATGGACTGATCAAGCTGAGAGCAGAGCTGAAAAGACGAAAGAGAAGCGCTCGCGGCTCTACTTCAACGAGACATTGGTGATCGGTTACAAGATTTCTATGCGCTCCATTCTAAGGATTCATTCAAGTAAGCTGTTTATGTCGTACATTTTTGTCTCATCTGTGTTGGTTACCTTTTATCTTTTAGATATGATCGAAAAGCAGTTGTCGGAAGAATCGAAGAAAACTATTTTGCGTGCAAAGGAATGTTACGACTCGAGTCGTGATATTGCTGCTCAGTTTGCCATCGGGAGGAACCGTTTCACGAATATTCAACCGAATAAAGAACAAGATGCCTCTTATTTGACTGTCGGGAAGTGGGCGACCTAGGAAAACAAGCCAGAGACAAGCCAGGACTCTTCAAAGAATCTCGAAAAATGATTCAAGAAAAACAGCCGTTGATATTGCCATTATAAAGTTAGAGAAGCAGACACAGTGTTAGGTTAGAGACGCAGTGACAGTGATATGTCACAAATCTTGTCGGATGACTACTAACCATACCTAAAATTAAATTCTAGGCCTTGTTTTGATAGAGACCAAGTTAAAAAATCTGTACAGAAGATCATGATTAGATTTTTTTTTGAATTGGCGGGGGACCCACCAGACCACCACGAGTATGGCGATAAAAATGTGAAACCTTGAAAATTAGAAAGTTTTGATGTTTAAAAAGAGTAAAAATCTTGTTATAGCTTTATCACAATTGTAAGTGTAAATGTTAACCTGAGAGGTGTTCACTATACCAAAACATTTACTCTTTTATTTACACTTACACCTTCACAATACAAATGTAAATGTAAATACTAGTTTTTTACTTATTCTCACTTTTGTTTCTTAATGTGTGTTTTCGGTGGTTAGGGATCTAGACCGTAGTATTTGGAATACTAGTTTGCAAAAGTAGTATCGCAGATACTACTTCTCCAAACATAACGCATTTAAGCTTAGGCTTGGACTAGGGTAGGCGAGCGTATGTTAGGACAAACTCAAACATATTTTTCTAACTTTTTTAGACTTTGACAACTACAATGAAGTCAGATGCATGTTTGAGTCCATCCTAT
>JAMRYI010001605.1:0-17981 GCA_029231635.1 Ditylenchus weischeri | reverse complement strand
TTTTAATAAAATTTTTAAGAAAAATTCAAAAATATATTCTATATGAGGTAAATATGTTTTGCCCGTGAAAAACTGTTAATGCTAAAATAAAAAAATAGTCAAGTGATTCTGTTTGTTGACTCTTTTATACATGTTTTTTACAGGAGCAGTATTTTCTCCATCAGCACGCTGCGCATTTACAGATAGATTGCTGTTAGCATTAGTGTTTTTGATTATACTATAAATATTGCCCTTTAAAACGGAGAAAAAGGAGCTGCGATTTACACAAAAACATATTCCAAAAAAATTTTCATCTGCAAAATTAGCAAAATCATTGCAAAATAGAAAAATAAAAACTTTTTTAATACAGTGCTCAATAACTTTACTTGATTTTTCAGATATAGGAATTTCTTGAGTATTTCAGCTTTAACTTAAAACTAACTGGCGAGTCAAAAGTTACCGATGAATTTTCAAAGAATTTTTAACGTTTTTGTTACCATATTTCGGCACTATTCACCTTTAGGTACCTCTAAATTTGCCTTGGTCCCCCCAGGCGAGTCAAAAGTTACCGATGAATTTTCAAAGAATTTTTAACGTTTTTGTTATCATATTTCGGCACTATTCACCTTTAGGTACCCCCAAATTTGCCTTGGTCCCCCCCAGGCGAGTCAAAAGTTACCGATGAATTTTCAAAGAATTTTTAACGTTTTTGTTATCATATTTCGGCACTATTCACCTTTTAGGTACCCTAAATTTGCCTTGGTCCCCTCCCAGGCGAGTCAAAAGTTACCGATGAATTTTCAAAGAATTTTTAACGTTTTTGTTATCATATTTCGGCACTATTCACCTTTAGGTACCCTCAAATTTGCCTTGGTCCCCCCTTTGGTTTTTTTTTCAATTTTTATTATTTAATTATTTATTTATTATTTAATTATTTAATTATTATTTCAATTACTTTTATTACTTTCATGTTTTCGTTTCATTAATGAATCATTCATGAATCGTAGGATACCTGAAAAAAGGGGACCAAGGGAAAAAAATTTGAAAAAAAACCAAAGGGGGGACCAAGGCAAAATTGGGGGATACCTAAAGGTGAATAGTGCCCATATTTCTAATCATTTGATATTGTAGCCCTGAGCCAAGAGCCCTCTTCTTCCAAATAGTATATAAAGTTCATCTCTATGATTATAGAAAAGTCAGTAGTTGTGGAATTCATGGGGCCAAGCACCTATGAGGTCATTTTGAAATTTTGTCAAGCATTTTCATCACTTTTTTTTCTTTTATTTTTTTTTCACGGTTTTTTCACTTTATTAACATCTTAGCACTATGTTGTGCCACAGTTCAGGAGCTACAAAAAGTGTTGAAATATGGCCTTTGGAAAAAAACCAATTCTTTTTGAAAATGATCAAAAATCCGAAAATTGGAAAAATTTGGATATTGGTTTTTTTTTCAGAAAAATTGATTTTTTTTTAAAAAGCCATATCTCAACACTCATATTTTCCGAAAAATTAAATTTTGCAGTTTTGTAAATGCTAACATTTGTCAAAGCACTGAACCATGAATTTGACTTTTGACCAGTTAAAGTTGATGCTAATGCTCGCCAACTTCTCAAAATGACCTCACAATTCTTTATTGTCAGATGCTGACTTTTCTGTAATCATCGAGATAATTTTTTTTATACCATTCGAAAGAAGAAGCTAAGGGCTACAAGATCATTTCAAAACATTAGAGATACAATAAAAAAAATAAAGGAATAAGTTTTCGGAAATCAGTTAACAGTTAACCAGTTATGTCAAAACGTTTTCGGAGGAATTGAATTAGTCACTAAAAAATGCTCTAGAAAAAAATTCCATCTGAAAAGTCGTCTGTCTAGCCTCTGAAAGCTCTTGTCCGTTCATTAATAGTTTTGTGGGTCAGCGCTTAGATGTTCCAGAAGATCATTCTCCTCCAGCTGTGCTCCAGCTATTTTTTTTCTTTTGTCTGTTTATGTGTCCTAATGTATGTTAAATACACTAATAAAACGGCAGCAGAACAGTTTGCTTTACTAAAGCATAATGCAAAAAAACATATAAATGAGAAAAAAAGAAGAAATAGTACTTTAGCCTTACTTGTGCTGACTATTTTTTAATTTTTTAAAAACACAATAGTCGAAAGTTAACTGTTATTGATAAATTCTCATGACTGTTGGCATTTTTTAAAATAAAGTCTGCACTATAAGTAGTATTTATTACATTCTGTGGTGAATAAATGTAAAGCTACTAAGCTTAATCCTCAAACTTTGCTAAAAGCTTCCGGCAGAAAAAGCTCAAAAATTTAAGAAAAACGTTTCGGAAAATGTTCACCATAAAGAAACTCATTTGTGACTACAGTGTATGTTTTCGTTTATCCAATCATGCGAGTATTCTAGAGCATGTAAAATTCTTAATCAAAAAGTCATGGACAAATTTTCGCTTCTTGCTTTTTTACTGAACTTTTTGCTTGGAGCAATTGCCCCAAACACCATAAATATTGCTCATCTGCAGCCGAATGAGCCTAACATAATGCATGAGCCACATGTGCTCAAGATGTGTTCAGCGGATCTTAAAGAGCGCAGCATCCTCCCATCTGAGATCAACTTAAAGTTAGTACAGTTAATTTAAAGCGAGTGGATTTCATTAACAGCAGTTTCTCAATTTTCAAAGCCAAACTTTTAAGTCCAGTAATAGTTGTAGCAATGACTAGGAAATATAAAGCGCCTCTAAAAAATTTTTCTGGCTTTTGGCCGAAAAAATTTGTTTAGTACTTTCTGTCCCATGGTATTTTTCCGACTCATCAAAAACACCCACTCATCCTATCCGTTGATAACTGGAAATTCTCGTGTAGGATCGAGCGAAATCTGATTCAGAATGAGCGAATATTTTCGCTGAGTCGAAAAAGTTCACTTGAAGGCTCATTATATGAAAAGCATTTAAGAATTCACACAATGGAGTCTTGCAACCGCTACAGTGGAGTGGAACATGCCTCTTTTCTGCATTACATGAAAAATGCGAGTGTTTACTTTGGCCCAGGATGCAACAATGGTAACTTAAATAGAATAAACGGCTCTATATGTGCTCGCGTCCCTCTCAAAAAAACTTGTCTTGGTCCCCCTGTTGTTTTTTTGCAATGTTTTTTCCTTGAAAGGTCTCAAAAACCATTTATGTGGTTTGGGTCCTGGACTATGGATAGCATCTGGATGCGCAAGGCTCTAATAGAGAATCCGGTGCAAATTTTGCCTTGGTCCCTCTGTTGATTTTTTCCACATTTTACCTTGGTCCCCCTGTGAGTTTTTAATGTGATTATAATGATTAAGGAGGTCTTTGTGATTAAGATGGTTAATATGATCACTTTAATCGACATAATCACATTAAAAAACAAAATGTGAAAAACACGATTTTCGTTTGTTCTCCCTTGTGGTTTGGGTCCTCGATTATGGATAGCCTCTGGATGCTCATGGTCCAAACCACAGGTGGAATCAAGCGAAAATCGTGTTTTTCACATTTTACAGGGTGTCCCATTGTAAATGCCCGATTGAATTTTGGCCATAACTTTTTTTAATTCCCGCCTTTTGGATATTTTTTTTATTCGAAAGAGCAGCTCCTAGGCAAGAGAATGACACCACATTTTTATTGTTGACATGTTTTTTGTTAAGAATTTTGCATTTAAAAAAAATGTGTATTTTCAGATGTCATACTCGCCTCAGCAACGATCCGAGTGCGTCGAATGGTTCATCCAAGAAGGTAAGAGAGTCACAAGCATTCAGAAGAGATATCGACGAAAATTGGGGAGATCAGCATCAGCACGGCGGCGTCAACAGACAAGAGTGGTCGGGCCGTTCTTCTTTCATGAAAATGTCGGCTTCTTGGAACTTGACGTACCATTGTTTAATTCTCTTGGCATCCGGCGTTGTAGAATTTCTCCCAATTCTCTTCTATATCTCTTCTGAAAGCTTGTGACGCTTTTGCCTTCTTGGATGAACCATTCGACGCACTGGGATCGTTGCTGAGGCGAGTATGACATCTGAAAATTAACATTTTTTAAATGCAAAATTTTTAACAAAATAAACATGTCAACAATAAAAATGTGGTGTCATTCGCTTGCCTAGGAACTGCTCTTTCGAATAAAAAAAAGATCTCGCCAAAAGGCCGGAATTAAAAAAGTTATGGCCGAAATTCAATCGGGCGTTTATAATGGGACACCTTGTATATTTAAATAATTGCTTTCCAATTCTGAATCGATTGGCGTTTACAGATTTTCGAAATTCGGCCAACAGAAATAAGTTATGACCAGAAAAAAGTTCCAAAAATTGGCCCACCCTGTACTTAACACAATTGTACTTAACACAACATAATAAACATAATTAATTATTTAATGTTCAACCAAATCAGGTTTCTTCAGAGTGCAGATTATCAAGGTGCCGGTTTATCGACGGCTGACTGTAACATAAATTTCCAAGCTTAAAATTTGCTTAAAAATCTTCTTAACGGCATTATAAATCATATTATTGAAATTTTTAAGCACACAGAATTACCATTTTTCATGAATCGTTTTTTGCTTAAGAAATGCTAGTGATCGGACGATTAGCATCTCGGTGGAACGTGCCCATTATTGCCCATTTGTCAGGAGACGACGCTCTATCTGACCGTGCCACCTTCGACACTCTTGGCTCTGTGGCACTCACCTCAGCTACTGAAATGGCCAGAGCTACACTAACACTCATCAACCTGTATGGCTGGCAACAAATAGGGTTGGTCAAAGCAAGCATCAACTTCGACCGACTTAGTCTTCATTCTCTAAAGAACTACCTGAAAGAGCAGAAGATAGAAGTCAATGTGGAGATTGAGCTGGATCCTTTTATGACTCCTGATGAGATAATCGCTTCCGGAAAGTTGAAGTTGTTAAAAAACAAGGCGAGAAGTAGGCTTAAAGTTTTTTTAAAGGACCATGCTCGCGGTGGTCTGGTGGGTCCCCCATAAAATCAAATTCTAGGCCTTGTTTTGTTAGAACCCAAGTTAAAAAATCAGTACAGAAGATCAATGATTAGGAAAAAATTTTGAATTGGCGGGGACCCACCAGACCACCGCGAGCATGATCTTTTAAGAATTTTTTTACGATTTTTTCTACAAACCAATAATTAAGTAATCATCGTCGAATTGGGTATGGATTTGCACTCTTCCAAAAGCTTTATGGTAGCTGCTCAACGCTCAGCAATGAAAACTGAAGAATATGTGTACATGATACCCTGGCTTGCTCATGCACGTTTTTCAACTTTTTACGAAGCAGTTTTTGTAGAATAAAAATCAAATAACATCTTTAGAAACATGACCATTACCCTTGGGATATTTCTAATTCTGAAAAAATGCAAGTGAGAAATGCTTACGATGACGCTATTGTGATCACTGCTCAGTAAGATTTTATACGTGCCAAAGCTACTTTTCATGTTAACTTTACTACAGTGGTTATGACAAAAAGTTCATCGAAGATTTTGAGGTCAAGTTTTCTCAAACAACAGGCATTGTAAGCAGTCATGTGAGTAGTATTTTATACTGTAGTCATAAAACACTGTTTTTAAAGAGCTTTAATTTAATTCTGCAACAGACCACCAGCAGTTTTCATTAGTCCTCTTAGTTAATTTTTATCAAAAAATTTTTACACTACTATTTTTCTTGAGTCTCAACTCTTTTTTTAATAAATTGTAAAGTTTAAAGAAAAAGGCAGTGAAAACTCAAAAAAAAATTGAAACAAAAATTTTTGGAAAAAATCAGCTTGGGGGACCAAGGCAAACTGCCGCAGTGCCTGTTCCAGAATTTAGTTTATTTAGTATGCAACACTCTCCTATATGTCACTTTATGACGCACTATTTCTGTATGGCTTAGCTATTCGAGATGCCTACGATGAAACCAAGGACAGTAGTGTTTTTATGGATGGAAAGTTAGTGTGGAAGAAAATGACTGCAAGACAATTTATTGGTTTATTGCTAATTGAACTTTTTTTTAATATTAAAATTGTACTAAACATCTAGGCGCCACCGGCCAGGTGCTGATGAACAACAAAGCAGTGAGAGTGCCAAGTTATGCCACTTACCATGTCAAAAATGGATCAATGCGAATAGTTGTAGAGTTGACAGCACGATTGGGGGACAAACACAAGTGCGCAATGTCAGAGAATGACTGTTCAGAGCACGTGAGAGAAAGTATCAATTTGTGGACGTGGGAAATCAAAAAAATTTCTAGGTTGCTCATGAAACAATGTCCAATTACTACACTTCCTATGACGGCTCTATGCCTCAGGTACAGACCAAAACATAAAATATTGAAAAATTTGGGGTTAGAGACAGTCCTATTGATTTATTTTAGGACATACCAAAATGTGGCTTTGACGGCAGTCTCTGTGACTATACTTACTTCTTTGTGAGCCTTGGAGTGCTAGTGTGTTTATCTATAATTGTTCCTATGGGCTACTACTGCTATTTAAGAGAGTTCGTAATATTTGTCATGACTTATGCAATTTAACATGCGGACTCATGCTACTATTACCGTATTTCTTGTGCCAATGCTCTAATAAAAGCACTTTCTCCTAACTTCAAATGGTCTGAAATTTGAGTTCTGGTGGCTGGTAGAATTTTCAAAAATCTAATACGAACTTTTTACATAGCTCAAAAAATTATAAAAATAGAACAGATCACTTGAAGTTTGATAAAATTACATGATCCAATAAGCGCCCAGGGCGCCTATTAGAGGAAATAATCTAGATTCTTGAAGACCATTTAAAATTTTAGAAACACGCAATTTATTTATCCAATTAACCATCACCTAGGAGAAAAATTAGATAGAACACAGGAGATGACAAAAGCTTGTTTAGATAAAAACAAATAAATGGAAGTTATTTTTACTAATAGAAAAAGATTTTCAGACAAGAAAGAATGCTTTATGACATGACTTGGAGGATTCCGAGAGAGCAAGTGCGATTGCTCGAGAGTATTGCTAACTCAGTGAGTGAAAAGTCGCAATATTTTAACTGTGAGAAATGTTTTTATTCCAGAAGTCAGAAATGTCTCTAGGCAAATCTCTTGCTAGTGGCTCCTTCATGGGCTCTGTTAACTCTAAGGCCAACGCTAGATTGTCTGCTAAACAGGCACTAGTCAACGGTGTGAGATGTTCCTACAAGCGCTATGTGCAAAATAGAAACCTGAGTTTTCCAAAGTCTGATTTGTCTAGACTTAAAGAGGTTTGAAACATGATTTTTTGTGTAGCTCAAAGTTTTTTTAAATATGACTTATTGCAGCTAAAATTGACTGAAAATGATAATCTCAATAAGTTCTATGGCATTTGCTTCAACCAACAAAACGAGCTAATTGTGCTTTGGGTGTTGTGCCAGCGCGGCAGTCTAGAAGTTTTTGATTGATTTATGACAAAAAATAATCTTTTTTTTAATAAAGGATGTCATGTTTAATGAAGAGTTGAAGATTAGTCGCAACTTCCAAGTTTCTTTTGCAAAAGATGTGGTCAAGGTGGTCGTTTCCATAATTCCACACTGCGTTAATTACTGTAAGACTTATTGTTTACAGGGTCTTTACTTTTTGCACACTTGTCCACTAAAATACCATGGCATGCTTTGCTTGCAAAACTGCTTAGTGGATTCAAACTGGAATGTGAAACTTACCAATTTTATTACTGATGAAATTGTTGGAGACAAGTTGAGGCACAATGAAGTCCGACTTCATGTTGAAAATGATAATAAGGTAAGTTAACTAACAAATTGACTAATAATATAAATTAGACTTGGGTGGAGCACTAAAAACTGTACAAAATTCAGTCTGGTCGTCATTGAAAATCCTGAATTTGACCGGCTCATACACAAAAATCTGAAACTTTGAGGTTTTGTAATTGTAAAAAATATTTTAAGTGCCCGACTAGAATGTGTAGATAATCCGGTTTTAGATTCCGGTTGCTGAATATTCGGACCGGAATCCGGTTCGGTCATCATTGAAAATCAGGAATCCGGAATTTTTTTTTGTAATTTGGTCCGGATGGAACTTTTGCCAATGGAACTCCTAGCACCCAAGCCTAATAGGAGCACTTAACCTTGACCCCCACCAGTCAATTAACCTTGAGGGTCAAGGTTAATTTCGCCGCCTAATATTTTTTAATTTATGCACATTTTTCATTTAGGTAATATCTACAAAGATTGAGAAAAAGAAAAAACGTCACAAGCGCAAGAGTAACGATAACGGTATCAAAGAGGGTGCAAAGTCAGAGTCGGACAGCCTTTCACCATCTGAAGAAGAAATCAATTACATTTCCAAAAATGAACAAAAGCAAACTACAAAAAGTAAATTTAATTTTCATCAAATTAATTTTTTTTCACTCGAAATATGTTTTTAAGAGTATATTCAACAAGCCCCGGAAATAGTCAGAGAGTTTGTCAGCACAAAAAATCTGCCTCAAGGCAGTCCAGCTGCAGACATCTACGGCCTGGGAATGGTGTTGTACCAAATTCTATTCAGAGTTGAGCCATTCTATGAAAGAGACAAAAGTCACACAAGTAATTATTTTGAAAAAAGAAACATTAAAAAGAGTGTTCTTAACATAAATTGGAATATAAAAATAGCATAATACGGGGTGACACAAAATTAATGCGCCATATTGCCTAATTTTCGAATTGGAATTTTGGAACGTAACTATGGTTTTATCCACTCCTCTGCAATTTTTTATAAAAAAATAATATTCGCGGTGAGCTTGCTACTCAATATAATTTCGGGTATAGTAAAGAGTATAAACTCTATAAGCATATATATAAGAGTTCTCAAACCCAGCAACTAGCAGAACCAAAGAAGTACATAGCAGGAGTTGGATAAAGATAACGGAAACAATGAATCATACACTGCGGAGATTTCCAAAAAAATTTAAAATCGGCCAGGCATGGGTTTACGTACACCAATTTTTCAAAAATGGTGCAGTAATTTTGTGTTACCCTATGCTTTATAATTTATACCGTATTTCCTCTATTAACTCCCCTCCCCAAAAGTGGGAATTTTCAACTTTATGGTATTGCCTACTGACCCACTTTTTTTTAGCATGTAACATACCAAAATGTAGCTGGAAATCTGCGCTACATTTTAGTATTTTACATGCTTTAGAGTCTATTCAAAAAGTGGGTCAATAGGCAATACCATAAAATTGAAAATTCCCACTTTTGGGCAGGGGAGTTAATAGAGAAAATACGGTAACTAATTTTCACTTTCAAATAAATAATTTCTGGCACTAAATCAATGATTTCTGGTACTAAATTTTATTTTGACGTTTTTCTTTAAGATTGGCACTAGCATGTAGCCTTTGATCTTGGCTTTAAAATAAGCTATTAAACTCTGGTGAATGATTTCACTTATTGACTGCTTGTAAAGTATGAAGCAGTTTACATACTGAAAGCTAACAATGAAAATTGCCGGTATTCTGCTTTTACTTCTTATTTCTGGTCCTGAATTTATTTTGATTCGCTTCTCTTGATCCACTTTTCGGGCAGTAGCAATGAAATGAATAGAAGGAAAAGAAAACAAGAGAAGAATGAGCAGAATATGGAAATATTTCATGCTAACCAAATTTACTAGCCAGAGTCAAAGTTTGACAAAGAAAGAAATTGTTTAGTGAGAATTTAAAAGAGCTGGCTAGCACCAAAAATTAAGATATATTAATATGGGAAATTAAACTACAATTTGCACTGCTAGTGTAAATTAATCAATTTTGGTGCCTGGTGCGGTGCCCGGTGCCGCGATTGTTAAGGTTGGTGCCCGGTACGGTGCCCGGTGCCAGCAAAAATCATTTACAGCACAGTTTAGCACAAGAAACTTACTTAAAACAAATCACAAAGGAATACAGGGTGGCGCAATTTTTTGGCACCTTTTGTTGTGGCCATAAATTTGGCTGAAGAAATCATTTTTTTTGCAAATGATTTTTTTTTCAAATGCTACTTACAAGATAGGTAAAAACTCTGTAAAAAAATATTCGTCAAATACTCAGCGTTTGTTGATTAATTCGACAATATGCTGTTCGAGGGAAAATCACTAAAGGGAGGAGTAAGGCAATTTGCAAAACCTTTGCAAATCGAATTTTTTTTTGAATTTTTTTGTGGACTTGCTTTGGTCTCATTGACTCACTGCACCAGAGAACCCATCTGAAGTTTTACTGCATCATATAAAGCTTGTCGGAGTGCGTTGCTCTCTTGAAATTCGGACTGGCTCTAAACAAATGAAATTGAGGGTTATGGATGAAGCTAAACAGGTGAAAGGAAATTTTAGCGAATTGCCTTACTCCCCCTTTTGTTGATTTTCCCCCAAACATCATATTGTGTAATTATCCAACAATTACTGATGATTCGGCAAATATGTTTTACAGAGTTTCCAACAACTTGTAAGAAGCATTTTGAAAAAATAATTACAAAAAAATGATTTTTTTTCTTCTTGCTTTCTTTTTTTTCTTCTCCAGGCGCTAAAAAATTGCGCCACCCTGTATAAAACTCCCTAAGTGCATTAGTACATTGAAAATTTTATTTAGTTAGTTCAAAACAACAAACAACATATTTTTTTTTCTCCGAGACATAGGTCTTAAAAATCGAGGACAGTCTATTTAGAGCAGCGGCCTTATTAGATAAAATGCGGTATCTTGTACTTTTATCAAAAATATAAAACTTTTTTAAAACAAAATTTAAAACTCAAAACTCACTATAAATACACTAAAAATATACAAAATTATTACAATTGCAGAAATTCTTGAAATGATTGCGTTGGCTAACAATGAAGATCAAATTATTCGACCCAGTTTTCCTAATCAACCAAGTGATGAAGCTTATAGTCTACAACTATTGTCGGCTATAGAAGCTTGTTGGCTTGAAATTCCAGAGGTCTTTCAGTTTTGATTAAAAAAACAATTGCATATACGGTTAATGCTTTTTTCAGATGCGCCCTAACATCAAAAGGATTAAAAGCATGATAAATACAAATTTGAAATCTACGTAGAGATTCACTTTGACTTTTTTACCGAAAAAAATTTTATATTTTTAGTGGAAGTGGCTCTTTAGTCGATCAAATGATGAAAATGATGGAGGACGTAAATTTTTAAAAGTTGCTTCGAAATTTAGTGTAAAAACGCTAGTTTTTCTAGTAGCGCTAGTAGCTAATAGTAAGTAGAGCTTACTATTTTAGATCAAAGCCATTGTATACTTTCTTCAAAAATCAATTGATTTTTTACAAACAATTAGATTTCATGTTTACCGTATTTCCTCTAATAGAAGCCCCGGGGCTTATATTTTTCACTCAGCCTTAGGGGGCTTCTATTAGAGAGGGGGCTTCTATTGGAGAGGGGGCTTATATATGGGACGGGGCTGATTTGCCGTCACGGTTTTCGCCGTTGACAAAATTCGCCGTCGCAAAATTTCACGTGAAACGTTTTTTTCTGACGTTTTTATAAAGAAAGTCTCTAAACGCTCTATGTATGTAATGAATCACAAAAAAATTGTCAACAAAAAGGCGAGAATCCAAATGAAATCTTTTTATTTTAAGGGGTGCTTATATTAGAGAGGGCGCTCATATTTTCACTCAGCTTCTAGAGGCTTCTATTAGAGAGGGGGCTTCTATTGAGAGGGGCTTCTATTGGAGAGGGGGCTATTGAGAGGCTTCTATTGGAGAGGGCTTTATGGGAGAGGGCTTCTATTGAGAGGGGCTTCTATTGGAGAGGGCTTATTGAGAGGGGGCTTCTATTGGAGAGGGGCTTCTATTGAGAGGGGCTTCTATTGAGAGGGGGCTTTATTGGAGAGGGCTTCTATTGAGAGGGGGCTTCTATTGGAGAGGGGGCTTCTATTGAGAGAGGGCTTATTGGAGAGGGCTTCTATTGGAGAGGGGCTTCTATTGGAGAGGGGGCTTTATTGGAGAGGGGCTTCTATTAGAGGAAATACGGTATTTTCCCTAAAAATGAGGAAAACTTTGTTTTTTTATACAAAATCATAGAAATCAGATATAGCTATTTTTCGCCATTTTTAGTTGTCCTGTTTTTTTGCATTGTTTTTTTACTTTTTGTGGTTCGGGAAACATTTTTACAAACATCCAACTTACGCTGTCCTACCCTGCCCCTAAGCACAAGCTCAAACACCAGCAGGGACCAAAAGGGCAAAAAATAGACTGGGTTGTATTTATACGATCAGGACGAAAAGTTATAACTATTTAAAAGTGCTGGAAATTCTGTGGACACTCCCTATACAAAACACTTGCTTAGTACACTACTAACCTGGAACAGCTTGTGAGAGACAGGACAGCTATGTTGGAAGATGCACAGCAGCAAGCAGATCGCCTTCTTAAAAACATGTTGCCTCCGTAATTTCGAATTTAATTGATTGGCTTTGCAATAATTAATTTATTCATCGACAGCTCGGTGGCTGAAGACTTAAAGATGGGCAAACCAATCATGCCTCAACTCTATCAAAATGCCACTGTCCTATTCTCAGACATTAGAGGCTTCACAAGAATTTCTTCCTCTTCAACTCCGCTTCAAATTGTCACTTTTTTGAATGACATGTTTTCTGGTTTTGATGCTATAATCTCTAAGTATTTTTTTAAATACTAAATTCAAATCTTAAATATAAAGTGAAATTTAAGGCATGATGCATACAAAGTGGAAACAGTTTAGTTTTTATTTGGGTTAGTAAAATTATATTAACAACTAAGCTTTAGATCGGAGATGCTTACATGATTGTCTCTGGCGTGCCTAGGTATTTTTTCATTTACAGGGTGTCCCAAGAAATATGCCCACTTTCTTCCCACGCGCATTTTGCGTTGGTACGAAGATTATCTAGCAAGAGGATCAAGCGAGCGTAAGAAGAGGTCAAACACAAGGTTGGTGTTAAGAATGCTTGCTTTTTGTTTTACGTTCACGCTTTTGTTTGTCGTGCATCAGGATCAGCACCGAGTTGGCAAAGGCGGAAGTGATTGACGTGTTCCAAGCTAATCCGAATACGACGGTCAGAGAATTGAATTAATTAGTTCCAATGATTCGTAAATTGATGATTTTCATATCATAAACAGCATAATTAACGATGTTGAAAATTGGCGCATTTTTGGACAACAGGGGGGACCAAGGCAAAAAGTCGATTTTTGGTCGGAATTTTTTTTTGGAATGTGATACACCACAAAAATTTCCAAAAAAAACTGAGTCGATCTGCGTTTACAGATTTTCGAAATTCGATCTAGAAAAAAAATTACGGACGTTTGAAAGTGGGCATATTTCTTTGGACACCACAAAATATTGCAAAAAGGATTATAATTTTAGACCCTATACTAGTAGAGGTCAATTTTTTTTTCTTGGTCACCCTGTTTTTTTTAAAGATTTTCAGGGGTTGCAAGGGTTGGCCTATAATGAAATAAACATGAGATATTTAAACAATAAGATATTTTTAGTCCGTCCTATTATACGCTGGCCAACCCTTGCAACCCCTAAAAATCTTTTAAAAAATAGGGTGATCGAGGAAAAAATTGTCTTCTGCTAGTATAGGGCCTTTTTGTGTTCCTGCGCACACTATTTTAGTCATAGATTTGAAATAAAAATGTATTATCCTCAAAATTACAAGTAGAACAAATTAACCGGACGTCATAGTAATATTTTTATTGTTTTAAGAGAAAATGGAAACTCTCATGTTCAACACATTGCTGATATAGCTCTAAAAATGAGAACAGTAATACAGATTTATTTGGTGTTTCAGCCTAATTTTTCGATTTATAGTTTGTGTCCAATTTCAAATTGGCTCACAAACCAGAAGAAATAATGATGGTCAGAATCGGTTTTCACAGCGGTCCAGTTGCAGCTGGTGTGGTAAGAAAGTTTGTCACGAAAAAATGTCGCTGATTTTAATTTTTTTAGGTGGGCTTAGCAGCTCCAAGATATTGCTTGTTCGGAGACACGGTATGTGTCTTCATGTATTTATGTCTTCATGTAGTAAAAATTTGCTGTCTCAATTTAAGGTTAATGTAGCATCTAGAATGGTTAGCTTGCTCCACTTATACAGCCTCATTTTACATTTTTTATGTATAGGAGTCAACTGGAGTTGCAAACAAGATTCAAGTATTCCTTTAAATTTTAGAAAAAATTGAGCTACTCAAGTATGGCATCTATATGTGTTCAAGTTGACGCCGAAAAAATATGCCTTGGTCAACAGTGTTGATTTTTTTTCGAATTTTTCACTTTAAAGGATCGATAACTTAAAAAGAGATTTTTGAAAAGTCACCACATAAAATACTTTTTAAACTAATCTAATACTAAAGCTAAGGTACTATTGCACCAGGTATGTGGGTGTGGGCATATCAACCTCAAGTCCCAAGCTCCCAAGATCATAAAATGCATATAGAATCTCTTTTTGCCGTGGCTCATTTTGACAAACATGGTAGAAACAACCGAGAAAGCCCTCAAAAAAGTGGTCCCCTATTATTCCCTTCCCCTCCCAATACAGCCCTTACTCCCTTTTTCAGATTCTTAAATAATTGGACTACTAAAATACCTTTGGACTACTAAATTGCTTTCGAACTATTAAATTTCCATTGGACTACTAAAGTGTAATTAACCCAACTAATTTTTAGATAAGTGACGCTTCTCATAATCTCTTTAAATGTTTCTACCATCAATTTATTGTGGTTGAGCGAGGAAAAGTAGATGTAAAAGTAGGTGTTTTGTAAATAAGCTCAATGCTAAAAAATACATAACTTTATAGGGAAAAGGAGAATGCGTCACTTACTTTCTTGAAGGCAAAGAAATGAGCAAGAAAAATTAAAAAATTGTTATCATACCTATTTTAAAGCTATTAATCTTGACAAAATATTTACATTTAAATTTCAACCTCATCTATACTTTTATCACATTGTATGCAATTGCGGAATGTTTATATTCAAAAAAGTTACCGTATTATCTCTAATAGACAGGCCATCTCTATTAGAAGGGCCCTCTCTAATAAACGGACCCCTCAGAGGAGGGGGGGTCGAAAAATAGACGGGCCCTCTCTGATAGACGGGCCCCTTTAAGGCATGTTACCCACAGTAAGTCAATAACTGATAAAATCATCTAAATTTGCACGTTTTTGAGTAATAAAACTGTTTGTACAAATTAGATTGTTATTTCGGAACCGAATAAATCATGTCGTTTTCTTCATATGTACAGACTATCGTCCATCGATCACCAACTATAGGCGATTAATTCAAGGGCAAGCAGCTACTGACCTGGGAGGAGTCAACTGGGATGAATGATGAGCTCTGATGGCCGTTTACCTGCAGGGAATCGTAGACGCATGGAAAAGTTTACCGAAGAAGCGCATCATCGATTCATTTAAATCATGTTGGATTACTAATTCAACTAATCAGAGCGAAAACAATAAGATCCACTGCTTTAAGGAAGACGGTGCAGTACCTATTGGTCGAAGCAACTTGAATGAAATTTATATGCAAAGAAAAATAGACGGCCCTCTCTATTTGAGGGGCCCTCTCTAATAGACGGGCCCCTTCAAAGGTGGGTTGAAAAATAGACGGGCCGGCCCGTCTATTAGAGAGAATACGGTATATTTTTATTAGAATAAAATGTAATTAAAACAGTCGAGCATAATTTAATCCATAAAAATTAGGGTTGGACAGGACCGCTTTATGCATTTTTCGAAAGAATCTAGATAAGCTTTTAGTACCATTAGATGCGCAATGAATTTTCAGTACCCCACTTTGGACATCAACGAACACGAAAGAAAATCGAAATACACCTAAAAGTTGAAAAAAATAGCCAACAAAGACCAAAAAACCAACCCGGTTAACCAGATGCGAACTAAGGTTCTTTTTCTGCTGTTTTTTCAACTTTTAGGCGTATTCCGATTTTCTTTCGTCTTCGCTGATGTCCAAAATGGGGTACTGAAAATTCCTTGCGCATCTAATGGTACTAAAAGCTCATCTAAATTATTTGAAAAAAATTGAGCAGGACCCAGTTAACCGAAACTATGCAAAAAACCAGTTCTGTTCAACCCTAATAAAAATGTGCGGGCACTATATTAACATCAATCTATTGGAATTAACTGAAGTTGCAAACAATGTTGTGAACTCGTCCTTGTCCTCGTACTACGAGAACCAGGACGAAGTACGAGCAGCTCCAAAAAACGAGGTACGAGGACGATTACGAAGTATGAGGCTTAAAAATTACATGTACGAGGACGAGGACGTGGACGAAGTACGAGGACGAGGACGTGGACGAAGAGGCAAGAACGAGGACGGAAGACGAAAGGTAAAGATGACTCTTCCTAACTCAAGATTTCTTTATTCAAACCTTTTTTTTCACAAAAGTGTTTATTTTTACGAAAAGTCCTATTACTTCAACAATTTTTAAGCACAGTTTTGATGTTCTTATTTATTTGCTTGAGATTTTTTTGACTAGTTTTTGAGGTGATCATCAACAATGCGCTGAGCCTCTTCATCGTCATCTTCTAACAGAGCATTGGCTGTTTGGTCGGCGGCAATGGAAATGCCAAGCAAAGTCAGAAATTTGATCCCTAGCACTTTTAGAGATCTCACTCCACAATAGGCAAGGAATTTTTTCCAGTATACCTATTAACATCTCCTGTGGAAAGAATGTTCAGCCAGCTTGCATTGCAAAGTTCTGGCCATAAAACTAGAAGCCTTTACAAGCGAATAAGAAGTCGCGTTCTGTTGTCATTTAACAAAAAATATAAAAGCATTCAATCGAAATAGTATGAATTTGAAAAAAAGTTAGTTTAAGTACGAGTGACAACACAAAAGATGAGAAAAAGACGTGGACGAAGACGAGTACGAGTGATCTAAAAAGGTGGGTACAAGGACAGAAATTTTAAAATTCCCGACACTGGTTGCAAATAATATTCGAGTATTCTTTCACATATTTGAATTAAAGGATCTGAAAAAATTTCAAACTACCCAAATATGGATGACTACCATATAAACGACTTCGTGACCTATGTTTGAAATTTTTAATTTTAAAAATTGATAATTTAATAGAAAGATTTAAAAAAACACCAACCACCTGTAACACCAAAATATCTTCTTGCATCCGAATCTCTTGCGAGCTTTTGACGTCTTGCTCGGAATCATTTCTAAGGTAACTATAATTTTTCAAGCCCTTTGAAAAGGGGGGGGGGCGCAGGTGGGTTGGTGGCTTGAGGCTTGAGGATGAGAAGCGCACACCCCCATGCCTTAGACACAAATCCATCGAAAGTGTCTCTGGATGCATGAAGGGGGCTAGGGTTTGAGATGCGCACAACCACATGCCTTAGACACAAATTCCTCGAAAGTGTCTCTGGATGCATGAAGGGGGCTTGGGGTTGAGATGCGCACACCCACATACCTTAGACACAAATTACTCTAAAGTGACTCTGGATGCATGAAGGGGATTGGGGTTGAGATGCGCACACCCATACCTTAGACACAAATTACCTAAAGTGACTCTGGATGCATGAAGGGGCTTGGGGTTGAGATGCGCACACCCACATACCTTAGACACAAATTACTCTAAAGTGACTCTGATGCATGAAGGGGGCTTGGGGTTGAGATGCGCACACCCACATACCTTAGACACAAATTACTCTAAAGTGACTCTGGATGCATGAAGGGGGCTTGGGGTTGAGATGCGCACACCCACACCTTAGACACAAATTACTCTAAAGTGACTCTGGATGCATGAAGGGGGATTGGGGTTGAGATGCGCACACCCACATACCTTAGACACAAATTACCTCTAAAGTGACTCTGATGCATGAAGGGGGCTAGGGTTGAGATGCACAACCCACATGCCTTAGACACAAATTACCTCGAAAGTGACTCTGGATGCATGAAGGGGGCTTGGGGTTGAGATGCGCACACCCACATGCCTTAGACACAAACCCTCGAAAGTGACTCTGATGCATGAAGGGGGCTAGGGTTTGAGATGCGCACACCCCACATGCCTTAGACA
>JAMRYI010001187.1:0-39683 GCA_029231635.1 Ditylenchus weischeri | reverse complement strand
TACAACGCCTGAAAATTTTTGTAATCTTTAAGAATCCTGTTATAGATCGTCTGAAAATATTTATCGTAATCGCCCGAAGTTTTAATTTTTGAAACAATTTCTTTCCGTATTTTTCTGGCATATATTTCTGCAATATCAAGATGTTTCTGCTCATGGTTCAGAACATAATCTGTAATTCTTGTATCGTCTTTCCAGGATTTATCTTCATTAAAAATGGTTTCGATATTTACTTTCGCTGCTCCTTTTGGGTTTGAAGATTTCACAACAGAATAAACCCATCCGCAATGAGTATAAGCTACAATATCTTTTCCGTGCTGGTTGTTTTTATTACTTTTAAAATTGCTCCAAACCAGCTTCCTGTCTTCCTTCCACTCTATTCTCTGACTCCATAAATGACTGGATATCAAAAACAAAATTAAAAATACATACTTCATTTATTCTACTACTATTGTTTTGGTAATGTAGCTGTTATCGCCTTTCCAAAATTTAAATGTATAGGTTCCTACTTTCTGCGGACTGAAATTAATCTGATTAGCCGAAACATGATTAGCCTGTACACAAGAACCGTTCGTATGATATTGATAGGCAGTTACATTTCTGGTAAAATTATCTGTCTGAATATAATCATACCCATAAAATCCCTGACATTGTGATGCATATGTAGAATATGTTCTGATACTTTGCACTCCGAAAACCGCCATTGTATCATTCACTATTTTCACGCTGTCTATTTTTACTTTATCTGCGTACTGAATGGTTTCATAATCATCATCTTCTTTACAAGATATTAAAGAAAATCCTACAAAGATTACTGATAAAGCTGTCCTAAACAATGTTTTCATCTTGTTATAAAAATTTATGATTATTAAACGTAAATTATCAAAAAATATTCCTTCGAAATGCTAAATTACGAATTAAAATTACCTTTTGATAAATAAACAACTTTTTTAGTATCAAAAAATTCTTCCTCAAAATAATTTTTAAGATTAAACAGTTCGCATTTAAGACCTGCTAATTCTTCTGCCAAATTTCCACCTTTCAAATATAAAACACCATTATGTTTTGTATTAAATTGCTCTTTCTCAAATTTTCCTTTCAGCCATCTCAAAAATTCCGGCATTTGCGTTACAGCACGACTGACTACGAAATGAAATTTTTCTTTTACCTTTTCTGCTCTTCCGTGAATGGCAGTAAGATTGGTTAAGCCAACTCCTTCTGCAACTGCATTGACCACAGTGATTTTTTTTTCCCGATAGAATCTATCAAAGTAAATTGAGTTTCAGGAAAAAGAATTGCCAAGGGAATCCCTGGAAAACCGCCGCCGGTTCCTACATCAAGAACTTTTGTTCCGGGAGCAAATTCCATTATTTTTGCAATACCAAGAGAATGAAGAATATGCTTTTCATAAAGCGATTCCATATCTTTTCTGGAGATTACATTTATTTTTTCGTTCCATTCACCGTACAGGCTTTCTAATTTTGAAAACTGCTCGATCTGTTTTTCGGAAAGTTCAGGGGAAATATTTTTGGATTAACGCTACTGACATACGATTGATAATATAAAAAGCAAAAATAAGTTTTATTTCACATTCCATTCAAATTAAGTTTTTATATATATTTGTTAAAAAGACAAAAAGAATACATGAATAAACTTTCAGACAGAGTAAACAGACTAGGATACTCTCAGACTTTCGTAATGTCTAACAAGGCCAGAGAAATGAAAGCCAGCGGAATAGATGTTATATCTCTTACATTGGGTGAGCCGGATTTTGATGTTCCTGACAATATCAAACAGGCTGCTTTTGATGCAATTAATGAAAATTACAGTCACTACTCTCCTGTTCCGGGATTTCTGGAACTGCGACAGGCTATTTCAGACAAATTAAAAAGAGACAATCAGTTAGACTATAAACCTACCCAGATTTGTGTTTCTAACGGTGCAAAACAGTCAATTATTAATGTTTTGGCAGCCATTGTCAATGATGGTGATGAAGTGATACTTCCTACGCCTTTTTGGGTAAGCTATGATGAGATGGTAAAAATGATGGGTGGAAATTCTGTAATGCTTCCTACATCATACGTTACTGATTTTAAAATCACTGCAGAGCAACTTGAAGAAGCTATCAATGAAAAAACAAAAGCCGTTCTTTTCAGTTCTCCTTGTAATCCTTCCGGTGGATATTACACTTACGACGAACTTAAATCATTAGCGAAAGTGATTGCCAAATATCCTCACGTCACGGTTATCTCCGATGAAATCTACGAATACATCAATTACGAAACAAAAACAACATCGATTGCGCAGTTTCCTGAGATTTATGAACAGACCGCAGTAATCAACGGAATGTCTAAAGCATTTGCAATGACAGGATGGAGAATAGGATATTCCGCATGTCCGGAATGGCTCGCAAAAGCCTGTGAAAAAGTACAGGGACAAATGACGAGTGGTGCAAATACTGTTGCACAAAGAGCTTCTATTGTTGCTTTAAAAACTGATCCTTCAGAATACAAATATATGATTGATGCTTTTGAGAAAAGAAGAAATCTGGTATTTGATTTAATGAAAGAAATTCCAGGATTTAAAGTGCTTTTACCGAAAGCTGCCTTCTATTTTTTTCCGGATATTTCTTATTACATCGGTAAAACGTTAAAAGGAACCGAAATAAAAGATGCAGATGATTTCGCTATGTTTATTTTGGAAAATGCTCATGTAGGTTGTGTAGGCGGAGTTTCTTTCGGAAGTCCTGAATGTATCAGGTTTTCTTACGCGGCATCGGAAGATGATCTCAGAGAAGCAATGAGAAGAATTAAAGAATTGTTGACCAACGTATAAATAAAAAGTTCTTCCACAGGAAGAACTTTTTTAATTTAATTAGCAGGATAAACAACCTTCTTCAGGCAATTCCGGTATAATAATGTAGCATTCAACTATAATCGGAACACACACTGCAGCATCGGGACAATAATGATCTCCCGGAGGACATTTTGATGTTGATGCAGCTCCTTTAATTCCTTTCAGTTCTTTTCTTAATAAAGTTTTTAAATTTTTCATAACGATAAAATTGGATTTGGTTATAAACTTTTCAGTTCTGTATCTTCAAAGTTAATAATATATTTTATTGTTTTAAAATTATTTTTTAAGGTATTTCGCTGGGTAACAAAAAATTAAAGGGAAGTCCCCTTTTTAATTATAATGCTAAAATCAGCAATCATTCATTACTACTCAGCAATATAAGATATTGAAATAAGCATTTTAGATTTCTTCGAAATTATAAACAACTGGTGAGAACTAAATTTTATTAACCACAGAAATTCATAAAAATTATTACCATTCGGAAAGTAAAATATTCTACTGTTCTTAGATCTCTTTACAAAACTCAAAACACACAAAACTTATACGAACAAAACTTTAATTTAAAAAGAATAGAAAATTAAATCTGCATTGACAAGAGATAAACAGATGTTTTTTCAAGCAAAACAATTATAGATTTTATTTATCAAAAATTACTTTTATGATAGATAGAAATATTATATATTTGCATCATTAAATTATAAATCAAAAATAAAAATTATGTCTTTAGTAGGTAAAAAATTTCCAAACGTAACGATTGACGCAATGTCTGAAATGGGTGATGATCTTAGAATCAACATCTTCGAAGAAACTACAAAAAACCAACAGAAAGTACTTTTATTCTGGTATCCAAAAGATTTTACTTTTGTTTGCCCTACAGAACTTCACGCTTTCCAGGAAGCTTTAGTTGAATTCGAAAAAAAGAAACACGAAAGTAATCGGTGCTTCTTGTGATACCAACGAAGTACATTTCGCCTGGTTAAATGTTTCTAAAGACAATGGTGGTATTGAAGGAGTTACTTATCCGCTTTTAGCTGATACACACAGACAATTGGCAAATTTATTAGACATCGTAGATCAGGATCTTGAGTTTGACGAAGAAGGGAAATGAGTTCTTCACAGGTTCTAACGTAACGTACAGAGCAACTTATCTTATCGACGAAACAGGAAAAGTTTTCCACGAATCTGTAAACGATATGCCTTTAGGAAGAAACGTAAAAGAATATTTGAGATTAATTGATGCTTACACGCACGTACAAAAACACGGTGAAGTTTGCCCTGCAAACTGGGAAGAAGGAAAAGATGCAATGAAAGCTGACAGAACTTCTACTGCTGAATATTTAGCAAAAAATTAATATCTTAATTTTTAATATAACAATGTAGCAATTTAACATTATAACAATTTTAAAAGCGATTTTCTTATTGTTAGATTGGTAAATTATTAGATTGCTACATTGTTTATTTTTTATTCTAAAAAATAAACTTATGTATACAGAATTAACAGAAGATACGCTTCAGAATATTGTAAGCGACAATGAAAAAGTAGTAGTACAATACGGAGCAACATGGTGCGGAAACTGCAGAATTATGAAGCCAAAATTCAAAAAATTAGCTTCTGAAAACGATTCTATTCCGTTTTTTATATGTAGATGCAGAGAAACTTCCTGAAAGCAGAAAATTGGCTAAAGTTGACAATTTACCTACGTTTGCAATTTTCAAAAATGGTGAATTGGTAAATCAGGTTCAGTCTAATCAGGCAGAAAGTTTAATTAATTTATTTAATGAATTGTAAGTATGAAGTTACCGATTATCAGACAGTTTTATCAGAATCAGACTCCAGAAAATTTAGAAAAAACATTAGAAGTTTTAGAAAGTTTCAGTGAGTTCAGAGGAACAAGTGAAGAAGATTTAAATGTTGCCGGAGAACTGATTACCAATATCTGCGGAGCATTAGAAGTTCACGCCAACGTACAAAACGGAATGAGTGAAAAAAGATGCTTTAAATTCTTTTGCTCAGAAAGTTTTAGGATCTATTGATAAATAATTTTTTAAAATCAGATTTAATCATTGAAATATTCAAGAGATTATTATTCTTAATAAAACAAAAATCCCGATGAAAATTACATCAGGATTTTTTTCTATTTAAAACACATTCAGTGTTAAGGTTAACTTCTTCTGTTCAGGATGCTTAAAATATACCAGAACAAAAGCATAATTGATGCAAAAAGCTGTAAAGAAGCTCCCACATATTGATCTGTAGTATAAGAGTCTTTCAGTTTACTTGTTTGATAGAGAATTGTTGCCGAAGCCAAAATCACCATTCCTACGGAAAACCAAAGACCAAGATTAAATCCGAAAGCAATTCCGCCAACAATTAATCCTAATGCAAGAAAACCTCCGATGACGATTATGTTTCTAAGGAATGAAAAATCTCTTTTAGAGGTAAAAGCAACTGCAGAAATCCCTGCAAACATAGCAATAGTCAATGTTGCTGCCTGAAAAATAACCTGACCTCCTGACTGAAGAACTGCAATGTAAATCAAGGGGAAGGAAAATCACAGCCTCAAGAACTACGTAAAATCCTAAACCGAAATATTGGGTAGACTTACTTTGTGAAAGTGACCATTTTGAAGCCAGAATAGAAGCAAGCCAGAAAACACCAATGATTAAAAGCCACGCATATCTCTGAGCAAACATCATATAAATAAGCTCTGCCGGAACAGTATTTAATAAAATAGTTTCTACTCCTATAAAAGCTAAAATAGCAAAAGCAACATGCAAATAAGTTTTTTTGTAAAAACTTGCCTTTTCTAAATCGGTCGATTCACCAACCAGAACATTTGAAATCATAATTTATATTTTTTTAATAATTATTTTGTCTTTTTAAATGGTTTGATCCCGAGAATTTTCCCGTCATTTTCAAAAACCGCAGTGATTACTTCTTTTGGATCTTCGGATTTATCATCGGCATATTTATACTGAATCATAGGATAATTATTACCATTAATCAGAGGTTTGTATCCTGTTCTGATGATCTCCATTTTTTTACTGCTGTTAATATCAGAACTCAGTTTTTTGTAAACTGCTTCCGTTACCTGCTTTTTTGCATTTTCAGAAAGTAAACTCTCCATCTTTTTACGGTCAGAAGATTTTAAAGCCACGATGAACTGTGAGAATCTCCCATTATACAATTCTATCTGCTTTTTGCTTAGATCTAATGGCGTATCTGTTTTTTTATTGTTTTCGACTTTCAGATCAATAACTTCCTGCGAAAAGAAAAGTTGTACACTCAAAAGTGAAATGATTAAAAATAATTTATTCATTATAATAATTTGTCAATTTATAGTGAAAGATACGAAGAATAATCAAATCACTTCCAAAAACTTCATCGTGTCCACATTGTCCGCATAAGTATCTAAACCAGGATTTTGTGCCTCTCCAAAATTGACCGAATCTAAATTCAGATCTTTTTTGGCAACCACACACTGAATATCTTTTTCATTTTCCTCTATGAAATTTTTCACTTCGTCTAAAGAAGAATATCTGGTGAAATTGATGACAGAAAGCGGACTGAAAAGCTTTTCGTCTTCCTTCATCATAACAAAATTATTATCCCAGAAAAGATCCTGATTCAGAAGGTAAACGGCTCTGTTATAGTCATAATTATTAGCATATTTATTATGATTGATGACTTCTTTAAAATCAATAAAACTTTCAAAAATTCTGTCGATTACAAAATCTTCAGGAATAAAGAGTCTCGTCACATTTCTGCATCCCAATCCAAAATACAGAAAAATATCATGCGCCAGAAGTTTAAGCTCCTCCTCGGTTTCATCACCCTTCAAAACAGCAACAGAAGTTCTGTTTTTCCTTATAATACTGAGGTGATTTTTAAAATAAAACTCCAGATATCTTGCCGTATTATTGCTTCCGGTTGCAATTACAGCATCAAAATCTACAAGTCTCTCTACAAACTCATATTCAATTTCGTTTTCAGAAAATTCTTTCCATTTTTTCAATAAAAAAGGAATCATCTGTTTATCTTTTGATGATAACTTAATCAAAGGAATATGATTGCTCAGTACCACAGAAATCACATCATGCCATCCTACCAAAGGAATGTTTCCGGCAAGAATCAGTCCTACTTTTTTAGTTGTTTTAGATGGAGAATAGTTAGACAGCCAAGACTGCAATTGATCTTCTGTTAACAAATCTGCCCATTGTTTCAGAGCAAATTTCTGATTTTCCTGTGTAAACCAAGGATTTTCGATTTCAGATTTTTTTCAGAATCATTTCAAATTCAGAATCATTTTCGTTAAAATCTTCAATTTCTTTTGATAAAAACGCTTTTATATATTGGCTTAATTTAATAAGTCCTAAAACTTGCTTTTCGATATTCATAATTACTGTAAAAGTGGGGAATATTTTGTAATTTTGTGCAAATTTAAAAAAAATTAGCGATGGCTATTAAAATAACTGATGAATGTATTAATTGTGGCGCCTGCGAACCAGAATGTCCCGAATAATGCAATTTATGAAGGAGCAGTAGATTGGAAAGCTTCTGAAGGTACAGAACTGAAAGGTACCGTAACATTACCATCGGGTTTAACTGTAGATGCAGATTCGCCTCAGGAACCGGTAAGTGATGATGTATATTTCATCGTTACAGATAAATGTACCGAGTGTAAAGGTTTTCATGAAGAGCCACAATGTGCAGCGGTTTGTCCTGTAGATTGCTGTGTTCCGGATGAAGATCATGTAGAATCTGAAGAAGCATTGCTAAACAAGAAAGCATTTTTACACGGTGAATAAAACAATGCCGTCTCATTCAGTATGAGACGGTTTTTTTAACGAAATATTTAAAATCTTCATAAAACAACAATAAAGAAAGTAGATTCTTAAAATCAGCAATCTTTCAAAACAAAACGTAAAATTATGAGCAAGAAACACAATTTCAGCGCAGGACCATGTATCTTACCACAGGAAGTTTTCGAAAAATCAGCGGAAGCAATATTAGATTTTAACGGAATAGGATTATCTCTTCTGGAAATTTCCCACAGAAGTAAAGATTTTGTAGCGGTGATGGACGAAGCTCGTGCTATTGCAAAAAGACTGATGAATCTTGGTGACGATTATGAAGTTTTGTATTTGGGAGGTGGTGCAAGTCTTCAGTTTGCAATGGTACCTTACAACCTGATGAAAGTGGACGGAAAAGCTGCGTATCTTGATACAGGAACTTGGGCTGCAGGAGCCGTAAAAGAAGCAAAAAAAGTAGGAACGGTAGATGTTTTGGGTTCTTCAAAAGAAGAAAACTATTCTTTCATTCCTAAAGATTATACAGTAGGCTCAGAATACGATTATTTCCACTGTACTTCAAACAATACCATCTACGGAACTCAGATGAAATCTTTTCCGGAAGTTGATACTTTGATGGTTTGTGATATGAGTTCAGATATTTTCTCAAGACAGCTGGATTTTTCTAAATTCGATCTGATATACGCAGGAGCTCAGAAAAATATGGGACCTGCAGGAGTAACTTTAGTGGTTATTAAAAAAGAAATTTTGGGTAAAACAGGAAGAGAAAATATGTTCTCTATCTTAGATTATTCTCAGCATATCTCAAAAGAATCTATGTATAACACGCCGCCGGTTTTCCCTGTATATGCATCTTTATTAACATTGCAACATCTTGAAAACAACGGAGGAATTGCTGCTGCTGAAACAAGAAACAAAGCCAAAGCAAAACTTTTATACAGCGAAATAGACAGCAACCCGTTATTTGAAACTTTCTGTGTGGAAGAAGACCGCTCTTTGATGAATGTATCTTTTAAATTGATTGATGACAGCAAAAAAGAAGAATTTGATGCTGCATGGAAAGCTGCAGGAATCAGCGGACTGAATGGTCACAGAAGTTTAGGGGGATACAGAGCAAGTATGTATAATGCGTTACCTATTGAAAGCGTGCAGGTTTTGGTGGATGTGATGAAGTCAATAAAATAACTTAAATTAGGCAACGCAAAAAATTGAAAGATGATAAGATAAAGTTATTAAGTAAAATAATTAAATCTTTAAATCCTAAAATTAAAAATATATGAAAGTCTTAGCTAACGATGGAATCTCAAAAGCAGGCGAACTTGCTTTAAAAGAAGCAGGAATCGAAATTCTTGACAACAGAGTTGCGCAGGATCACGTTATCAATTTCATTAATGAAAATAATGTGGACGTTCTTTTGGTAAGAAGTGCTACCAAAGTAAGACAAGATATAATAGATGCATGTCCCGGTCTGAAAATAATCGGAAGAGGCGGTGTAGGAATGGATAATATTGATGTAGAATATGCGATCGAAAAAGGTTTGTATATCATCAATACACCCAACGCATCATCGAGATCCGTAGCTGAGTTGGTTTTTGCTCACTTCTTTTCTCTGGCAAGATTTCTTCATGAATCTAACAGACTGATGCCTCTGGAAGGAGATACTCATTTCAATGCAATGAAAAAATCATTCGGTAATGCGTATGAGCTCTCAGGAAAAACATTGGGAGTAATCGGATTCGGAGGAATTGGTCAGGAAGTTGTAAAAATGGGAATTTCTTTGGGAATGAAAGTAAAAGTTCTTACCAGAAAACCTATAACCAAAACCATCAGTTTAGACTTTTTCGACGGACAGACTGTAAATTTTGAAATTACTTCTACCAATGATACAGAAGCATTTTTAAAGAATACAGATTTCATCAGTATCAATACTCCTAAGACACAAGAATATATTATAGACACACCTCAGTTTGAAATGATGAAAGACGGTGTTTACATTGTAAATACAGCAAGAGGCGGTGTAATCAACGAGGTGACCCTACTCGATTTTATTGAATCCGGAAAAGTAGCAGGAGCAGCATTGGATGTTTTTGAAACCGAGCCAACTCCCGAACTTGTTTTATTAATGAATCCTAACCTATCTCTTACCCCACATCTTGGCGGAAACACCATCGATGCTCAGGAAAAAATAGGAGTAGAGCTTGCAGAGCAGATTATTGAGATTAAAAAGAAACTATAAATTATATATGCCAGTTTTTAAACCTTTCCTCGGAATAAGACCTCATAAGGATCATGAGGCTACATTTCCTACTCATCCTTTAGATAATTTCACTCAGGCTGAAATTGCCGAAAAAGCGCAAAAAGAAAAGACTTACATCAATATGATTAAGCCCTATGTTGTAAGTAAATCTAAAGATGTAGACCGGAATTTAAGGAAAATCCGTTCCACTTTTGAGGAACTTCTGGATGAGAAAACACTCGTTCAGGACAGCTCTTCGTATTATCTTTATGAACAGATTTACCCCAACAAACAGGTTTTCAGAGGACTTCTCGGTTTGGCAAGTATCGAAGATTTCTGGACAGGAAAAATAAAAAGACACGAAAGTACAATTCCTCAGAGAAAAGAGAAATTGGCGCATTATTTAGATAAAGTAAACCTTCAGGCAGAACCTGTATTGTTAACGTATCCATCCAATTCGAAGATTGAATTGCTGATGAACCATGAAGAGAAAAATGTACCTATTTTCAACCATGTAGATACGGTAGGAATAAGACATAAAATCTGGAGAATAGATAACCGACTGAAGCTGCAGCAGTTTAAGGAAGTAATCGATCAGATAGAATCTTTTTACATTGCAGACGGTCACCACAGAATTGGCTCTACAGCTCTACATGCAAAGCGACTGAAAGATAAAAACAAAAAGCATAACGGTACAGAACCTTATAATTTTGTATACAGCTTTATTGTTTCCAATCAATCAATTAAAATTCACGATTACAACAGAATCGTAAGCAGCATCGGAGATCTTACCACAGAAGAATTTCTGAAAAAACTGGAAAAATATTTCCTTATTCACGAGAAAGAAGATACGCCTTATTATCCGTCTCAGAAATTCCACATTTCTATGTATATCGACGGTAAATACTACTCTCTTCACGTAAAGCACGACCTGCGTTCTCAGGAAATGTCACTGGATAATCTAGACCATCATCTTTTAGATAAATATATCATAAAAGATATTTTAAATATCGAAGATTCCGACAGTTCAGATCAGATTTCTTACGTGAAAGGAAGCTCGAATATTGAAGGAATTAAAATTTTAAAAGAAAAAGTAGACAGTGGCGAAGGAAAAGTAGGTTTCGGAATTTATCCTGTGAGCTTTAATGATATGATTAAAATATCAGATTTAAAACTTCGTATGCCGCCAAAATGTACATTCATAGAACCCAAACTGGTAACTGCATTATTAATGTATGATATGAAATAGTATCTGTTTCTGCTAATAATTATATTTCCTCAAAATTATTTTCTCACATTTTAAAGAGAATAATTTTGAGGATTTTTTTATCATGAAATTTTTATTTAAATTAAAATCTTTTTAGTCTTTGCTAAGTGGAATTTAAAAACTGTTAGAAGTCAAAAAAAATCTTTACGTCTTTGTGTTAAAAAACCTCAGTAAAAATCAATATCTGTCAGACTTACTGAATTTTTCTTATTTTTATACACCGAAAAGAAAAGGTCACTGCAATGAAAAAAATTCTGCTCATCATATTCCCACTCTTTTTGAGTGGATTTTTATTTTCTCAAAAAAAGCCCATTAAAAAAGCGAAGCCAATTCCGAAATTCAATTATATTGATGAGTTTAAAAAAATTTCAGACGAAATATTAACCAATGGTACTGCGTACGACAATCTCGGCGAGCTTACCAAAAATGTAGGAGCAAGATTCAGTGCAACTCCCGGTTATGAAAAGGCTACAGAATGGGCGGTGAAAAACCTTAAAGAGGCAGGTGCAGAAAACATCTGGAAACAGGAAGTAAGAGTTCCTGTCTGGATACGCGGAAAAGAATCTCTTCAAATAAAAGCAGGGAGCGGAGACTGGAAAAACATTCGTATGCTTTCATTCGGAAATTCTGAAGGTACAGGCGGAAAAGATATGATCTACGATATTTTGTTGGTGAATGATGTACAGGAGTTTGTAAATCTTACCAGCGCACAGGTAAAAGACAAAATTATTTTTGTTAATTATCCTATCGATCCCAAAATTATCAGCACGGTAGATTCTTATTTAATTGCAGCAAAATCTAAATTACTTTCGGCCTCTGTTATTGGTAAAAAAGGAGCAAAAGCTTTAATTATACGATCTTTAACTACCGCAACAGACGATATTCCTCACGCAAAACAGATCTATTACGAACCGGATGATAAAGTGAAAATTCCGGCGGTAACCATTGGCGTAAAATCTGCCGACGAACTGGAAAAGCTTCTAAAAAAGCAAACTGTAAAGGCAAAACTCAACATGACCGCCGAATCGAAAGGCGAAACTATTAATCACAACGTTATCGGAGAAATTCCCGGAAAAAAAGATTCTAAAGTTATTGTTTTGGGAGCTCAGTTAGATTCCTGGGATTTCGCAGAAGGCGCTCATGATGACGGAACCGGTGTTGTACAATGTCTGGAAGTTTTAAGAACATTTAAAGCTTTAGGTTACGATAATAACCATACCATAAGAGTTGTACTCTATGCAAACAGTGAAAATGGCGGACAAGGCAGAGAAACGTATGCTGCACAGGTAAAAAAGAAAGAAGAAAAACATGTTGTTGCTTTAGGTACAGATTCCGGAGGGTATTCGCCGAGAGGTTTTTCGCTTGATATGTCGCCGCAAAGAAGACGGCTTATTTTCCCTTGGAAAGAATATTTTCTTCCTTATGGCGTCTACGATTTTGATCAGACAGATGCGATTCAGGATATTGCACCGTTAAAAAAACTGGATATTCCTTTAATTGAAATGGTAGTCGATACGCAAAGATATTTTGATTATCACCACTCAGAAAAAGATACTTTCGATAAAGTGAATAAAAGAGAACTTCTTTTTGGTGCCGTTGTGATGACTCAGATGGTTTTCATGATTGATAAGAATTGGTAGATTAAAAAATTATTCTTACCATTTAATTCTCTCAACTTTCTCAATGAAAAAATATCTTAAACTACTTGCAGTTTTTATTTTTGCCAACGTCTATTCTCAGAACTATGTATTTTTTGGTTCTTATAACTGGGATAAAAACGCAGAAGGAATTTACGTATATGAATTGAATAATGAGACAGGAAAGCTTACAAAAATAACTTCTGTAAAAGATATTGTAAACCCTTCCTACATTACAATTTCGCCCGATGGAAAATATATCTATGCATCTTCTGAAAGCAAAATAGAAAATGGAGGAAAAGTAAGTGCTTTCAGATTTGATAAAGAAACCAAAAAACTTACCTATCTAAATCAACAAAAAAGTGGTGGCGAAAATCCTGTTTATTTAAGTATACATAAAAACGGAAAATGGCTCGTAAACGGAAATTATACTGATGCAGGAATATCAGTTTATCCACTTTTAGAAGACGGTAAAATAGATTCTTTAAGGCAAATTTTGCACTTTTCAGAAGGAAGCATCAATCGTGACCGACAGACCAAAGCACACATTCATTCAGCAGTTTTTTCTCCGGACTTTAATACTATTTTGTTTCCTGATCTTGGGGCAGACAAAATCAGAATTTATCCGTTTGACAGCAGTCAGCAAAAACCCTTAAATGAAAAGGAAAGCAGTTTTATAAAAACAAAAGCAGGAAGCGGACCGAGACATTTAATCTTCTCTGAAGACGGAAAAACAGCATATTGCATTGAAGAAATGGCGGGAGAAATTTCTGTTTACAGTTTTGAAGGAAACGAGCTTACTGAAATTCAAAAAATTGCAACACATTCTTCAAAAATTAAAAGTGGATTTGAAAGTTCTGATCTTCATATTTCTCCTGATGGTAAATTTCTGTATGCCACCAACAGAGGTGAAGAAAATAACATTGCGATTTTTAAAATTAAACTGGATAAAACTTTAGAAACAGTAGGTTATCAAAAAACATTTGGTAAACATCCCAGAACTTTTGCAATAGACGAAACAGGATCTTTTTTGATTGTGACCAATGTTGCTACTGAAAACGCTGTTGTTTTTAAAATAAATAAACAAACAGGATCTTTAAAAAAAATCGGAAGACCCGTGAAAATCACCAATGTATCCTGTGTAAAAACAAAGATATATTGATTTTTGAATATCATTAAATTTGTAATTTAAAGTTCATTGTTTTTTTACTTCAAATTATTTCTAAAAAATCAACATTGGTTGATTAATTTTTAGGATTTAAAAATTTTTATTATTTTCGATAAAAAAAACATGAAAATTATTTTCGGAACACTCATTCTATTATCGGCAACTTTATCTGCACAAGAAAAAAATCCTGAAACTCCAAAAAAACCAGATTCATTAAAATCAGGAGCTTTAATGAGAGAACTAATGTTAAGAAATGGAAAAAACTTACAATCAGGAGATTCAGCAAAAACAAAAGATTTATATAAAATGCCGGTTGCAAAGCCAAAAGATTCTTCTGTTTATCTGAGTCTGAAGGAAAAAGATAGAGATCATTCCAAATACAGCATTTTAAATTCTATTAATCCTGAAAAGTCTAAAAAAGCAATTCAAAAATAAATAATTTCGGAGAATTAATATTTTTAAAATTGTTAGTAAAAAACTTCAAAAAATATCTGTTTTTTTGTGGCGTTTTATATTTTTGTAGTCTATTATTAAGTAATGACAAAAGAAGAACTTTTATATAAAGCCATAAAAATTGCTGATAAAGCACACAAAGGTCAGAAAGACAAATATCACGCTCCATACATTGCTCATGTAATGAGGGTGATGGAATATGGCAAAACAATGGACGAAAAGATTGTTGGAGTTTTGCATGATGTGGTAGAAGACAATCCGCAGACTTTCAGTCTGGATTATCTCAGAGACGAAGGTTTTCCCGAATATATTCTGTACGCAATAAGTTGTCTTACAAAGTATGATCCCGACGAAGTGTATGACGATTTTGTAAAAAGAACCGAAAGATCTCCTTTGGCAGTTGCCGTAAAACTGAACGACTTGCGCGATAATATGGATCTGAGAAGAGTAAACCGCGAACTTACCTCAAAAGATATTGCGAGATTTAACAAATATCTGAAAGCATACCGATATTTATCGGAAAAATATTAATCTGCTCCGGGGAAATGATAGGTTTTCGCCTCCTCGTTTTTTGTTCCGTCAATATTGATGTTTAAAGCCAGATAAACGAAATGAACATTTTTGTTGCCTTTAGCTTCAAATTCTCTTTGCCACAGATATCCGCTTACAATCCCGAAATGATCGTCAACCTGATAACCGAAACCACCGTACAGTCGATTTCTTGCAAAAGTGGGTTTCATAGGTGTAACGAAGAAAACTTCATCATATACATTGGCAAATAAAGTTCCGGGTTCTATTTTTTTGGCATTTAGAGGAACAGAAACATTCAGACGATAACGATAACGCATTCTTTCTGAGTTTTTATCACTTTTAGGTTCATAAAACCATGATTTTTCTGCTCTGAAACGGTTTTCAAATTTTACAACCCCTTTTTTAAAATCGATAACATCCTGTAGCCAAACCCTGAATTCTTCTTTATCGATAGATCTGTCTTTGTAAGTGGCATATCTTCCCAAACCTACGAATGGTTTATGATTTTTAGTAAGATTATAGCCTAAACCTCCTTTTATTTCGTAATAATCAGGATATGTATACTCCTGAATGGCTCTCATCTGTCCTTCTGCATAGAGGAAAAATTTTGGATGAAATTTATAAGTCACAGTCAGTGCATTGAAAGAAGAGATATGTTCCTGAGCGCTAAAAAAGCCTGCTAAAAAAGCAAAACAAAGACTTGTAATAAGTTTCATCCAAAAAATTTTTGCAAAAGTAAAGGATTTAACAATTCGGTAATATTAAGTTTACTTAATATTAATATTGTAAGTGAAACCTACGTGGAACCATCTTTGCGGCATCGGCACGCCAAAAGTTTCTGTATACACAGAATTGGTTACGTTATTTACCAACACATATACCGAAAGATCATTTTTTGTATAGCTTAGTTTTTCATCCAGAAGATTGTAGCTTCCCAGATTTACACGTTCATTATACCGGTAAACCAATTCGTTAGTAAAGTTTTTAAGAAACTTTGTCTGTAATTTTGTTACCAACTGATGTTTCAGATTATCAAGTACATATCTTGAATATCCATTGTCAAATTCTTTAAATTTATTATCCAGATAAGTGTATCCTACTGTATATTTCAGCCAGTCAAAAACCTGATGGCTCAATTCTAATTCGATCCCTTTAATTTCTGTATCCCCTATGTTTTGAGCATTCCAGACTGTATCTTGCAGAGAATATTTTATCCAGTCGATTGCATTGTCTGAACTGCGGTAAAAACCGCTCGCTTTTGTCAGAATATTTTTAGTTTGAAACTGATATCCAAGTTCTGCATAAACAGCACTTTCCGGAAGCAGATTTTCATTTCCTCTTTCTGTTTTGCTTGTGTAATAAAGATCTGTGAAAGTCGGTACACGGTGAACTTTTGATATATTTCCGTATATTTTGTTATTCTCGTAGAATGTGTAACCTACATCAAGTCCCGGATAAAAGAAATTCCCTTCGTTAGAATAATTTGCCCAGGAAATTCCCGGTGTGATGTTTAATTTTTTATCTAAAAGAGATAAATGATGCTCAAAGAAAACCTGTGTTACAAATCTTTCTCTGTGTCCCAAATTGTTACTCGCCAAAAATTCTTTTCTCAATTCAACGCCCAATCCTGTAGTTCCTAAATTTGATGTATAACTTGAATTTACTTCACCTCCTACATTGTTTCCAATGTGCATATTTCTGTAGATTTCAGGCTTCTCACGGTTAAAAAGATACATATCCTGTCCTCTTCTCCAATATACATTTGAATTTAATTTCAACTTTTCGAAACTTTGCTGATGAGCCAGACTCACAATTGATGCCTGTAGTTCTTCATACTGCTCTGTCGCAGCAGGAGAAGCATAAAAACCGTTGGCTCCGAATTTTTTCTCAGAAATACCGGCTTGTAATCTAATGTTTCCGTTTTTTATTTTTAATTGATTCTGATAAAAAACATTTCTCATCTCAAAATCGGTATTGTAACGATAACCTTGAGATGAGTTGGAGTTCGCCTGCAACAAATTGGAAAATTTCTCATTTCCGAAATTCGCATTCAGACCAAATCCGTAAGTTTCGTAATCCCCTCCTTCAGCTCTTAGTCTTACTCTCTTACCAGGATTTGCTTTAGTAATAATATTAATGACTCCGGCAAAGGCATTCTGACCAAAACGTCTTGCTGCAGGACCTTTAATAACTTCAATTCTTTCTACATCTTCAAGATCAACAGGAACATTTAATGAATTGTGACCGGTTTGAGAATCATTCATTCGGACACCGTTCAGCAATAGAAGAACCTGCTCAAAAGAACTTCCGCGGAAGCCAATATCACTCTGTACTCCGTTTGCTCCTCTCCTTCTGATATCCATTCCGGGAATTTGCTGCAGAATCTCGTCGATACTTGTCGCAGGTGAATTTAAAATATCTGCTTTGGTAATAACAGATATATTTTGATTGGCGTTTTTATATGGCGTTGAAATAAATTTTCCCTGAATTTCAATAGAATCAATTTCTACAGTTTTTTCCTGTGCGTTGATACAGATTGATGTGGTAAGCAAAAAAGCCGCAAGTATTTGTTTATTCATAAATTAGTTTATTTTGAAACCTCCAAAATTAACAGACTTTCTGAAAAACAAAAAATGATACTTATCATGAAAAAAGATGCACAATAGCGCATCTTCAAAGGGAAATTCTAAAATCTAAATTATCTTTTTCTCATTAAATGTGTAAGCAAATGTCTGAAAAATTCTCTCATTTTAACACTAATTTAACTACACAATTTTACAATAAAAAAAAATATAAAACAAGAGGAAAATGTATTTATTCCTAAAAATATCACATTGAGAAATTAAAAATTTTAACGTTATTATGTTAAATAAATTTAAACAATAAGAATAGCACTGTCATGGTTTAAAGATTCATTTATTTATAGAACATCCGTCAAAATTTCGTATTTTTGTTGGTCTTAATTTTACTATGGCTCCAATTACAGAAATAGATATAAAAAAAAACAGGTTTTCGTTAAAAATGCACATCTTAACAACCTGAAAAACATTGATGTTTTAATTCCTAAAAATAAATTGATCGTCATTACAGGAGTTTCCGGAAGCGGAAAATCTTCTTTAGCTTTCGACACCATTTATGCAGAAGGACAAAGACGTTATGTAGAAAGTTTGAGTTCTTATGCACGTCAGTTTTTAGGTAAACTAGAAAAACCTAAAGTTGATGACATTAAAGGATTAGCTCCATCCATTGCGATTCAGCAGAAAGTAATCTCATCAAACCCCCGTTCTACAGTAGGAACTTCTACTGAGATCTATGATTATATGAAACTTTTATTCGCAAGAATAGGTAAAACATATTCTCCTGTTTCTGGTGAAGAAGTAAAAAAAGATTCGGTTTCTGATGTGATTGATTTTATTAAATCTGCAAAAAAAAGACACTTCTTTTCTCTTGACAGCACCTTTGGAATATGATATTGAAAATTTCACCGAAAATTTGAATATTCTTAAACTTGCCGGTTTTACAAGATTGGAAGTAAACGGAAATGTTGCAGGAATTGAAGATCTGGAAAGTTTTGGTTTTGCTCCGGAAAAAGGAATGATCATTAATCTTGTGATCGACCGTTTTTCTTATGAAGATGACGAAAGTTTTCTTCAGCGTTTGGCAGATTCCATTCAAATGGCATTCTACGAAGGGAGAGGTTATTGTTCCCTAAAAAATATTGAAACAGGAGACAAAAAAGATTTTTCTAATAAATTTGAACTAGACGGACTTGAATTTCTGGAACCTAATGTTCATTTTTTCAGTTTCAATAATCCTTACGGAGCCTGTCCTACCTGTGAAGGTTACGGAAAAGTAATCGGTATTGATGAAGATCTGGTAATTCCTAATAAAGCATTGTCGGTTTTTGAAGATGCCGTTGCTTCATGGAGAGGGGAAACAATGAGCGAATGGAAGAAAGATTTCATTAAAAAAGCAAAAGATTTCCCAATTCATAAACCTTATCATCAATTAACCAAAGAGCAGAAAAATTATCTCTGGAAAGGTGACGGAAAAAGCACATTTCCATCTTTAAATAATTTCTTCAGCATGCTCGAAGAAAATTTATATAAAATTCAGTATCGTGTCATGCTTTCGCGTTATCGCGGGAAAACGCTTTGCCCGACTTGCGAAGGATTGCGTTTGCGTGAAGAAACAACATGGGTAAAAATCGACGGTCATAATATACAATCGATGATAGAGCTTCCTTTGGATGAATTATCACCGATGATCAGCAACTTAAAACTGTCTGATCATGATAAAGAAGTTGCCAAAAGACTTTTGTATGAAATAACGACAAGACTTGAATTCCTGTTGAAAGTAGGTTTGGGATATTTAACACTAAACCGAACTTCAAACACACTTTCAGGTGGTGAAAGTCAGAGAATTAATTTGGCGACAAGTCTGGGAAGTTCTTTGGTAGGTTCTATTTATATATTAGATGAACCTTCCATTGGTCTGCATTCAAGAGATACCGAAAACCTAATTGAAGTTTTAAAAAACTTACGAGATCTGGGAAATACAGTCATTGTTGTAGAGCATGATGAAGACGTGATGAGAGCTGCTGATTATATCATCGATATTGGTCCGGAAGCTGGTTATCTTGGTGGTGAATTGGTTTTTGCAGGAGATTATAAAGAACTGAAAGATGCAGATACACTGACTTCCAAATATCTTACAGGAAGACTTGAGATAAAAGTCCCTGAAAAACGCAGAAAAGCAAAAGAATTTATTCATATTAAAGGAGCAAGATCTAATAATCTTAAAAACATTGATGTTGATGTACCTTTAGAAAGTCTGGTGGTAATTTCAGGAGTTTCCGGAAGTGGAAAATCTACTTTAATGAAGGAAATTCTGACGAATGACATACAGATTCAGCTGGGAATGGGCGGTAAAAAAGGAGATTATGATTCTGTAGAGTTTCCGAAAAAACTGGTAAAACACATCGAACTGATCGATCAAAACCCAATTGGGAAATCATCACGTTCAAATCCTGTAACGTATCTGAAAGCATACGACGATATCCGAGATTTATACTCTAAACAAAAAGTCTCTAAAATGATGGGTTACAAACCGAAACATTTCTCTTTCAACGTTGATGGCGGAAGATGTGACGAGTGTAAAGGAGAAGGTGTCATTAATGTTTCGATGCAGTTCATGGCAGATATTGAATTGGAATGTGAAGTTTGTAAAGGAACCCGTTTCAAAAACGAAATTCTGGAAGTAAGATTTGACGAAAAAAACATTTCGGACATTCTTCACATGACGGTAGATGAAGCATTAGACTTTTTCAGAGAAAATAAAGAAGATAAAATTGTGACCAAGCTCACGCCGCTTCAGGAAGTAGGATTGGGGTATTTGCAATTGGGACAAAGCTCTTCTACCCTTTCCGGTGGTGAAGCGCAACGTGTAAAACTCGCTTCTTTTCTTGTGAAAGGCGTAACGACAGACAAAACTTTGTTTATTTTTGACGAGCCTTCTACAGGATTACATTTTCATGATATTCAGAAATTATTAAAATCGCTTCAAGCTTTAATTGAGCTTGGGCATTCTGTAATTGTAATTGAACATCAACCGGATATTATGAAATCTGCCGATCACATTATCGATATCGGTCCAGAAGCAGGAAAATATGGTGGTCAAGTTGTTTTTGCAGGAACTCCGGAAGATTTAGCCAAAAATAAAAAAATCACATACGGCGAAGTATATTGCTGAGAAGCTTGTTTAAATTAGGTCTTATCCACAAAAAAATGTGGAAAACCTGTTAATTTTAACATTAAATTCATCTTGTGTATTAAAAATATCCTTACATTTACTATGTAATACAACTGAAATGAATTCGTTATTTGCTTTTTTCAGCTTTGAAATTGCAATTAAATTTGAAATAAAAAATTTAAGCACAGCATCGTCGGCTGTGCTTTTTTGTTGTTGTCTAACTAAAAAAATGAGATGTAGTTATCTACTGAATCCGCTTCTAAAGAGCGGATTCTTTATTATCATCATCTTTAGGCTTAGATTTACCTAAAGGCTTTTCTTTTGAAATCCAAATACCAGAAATTACATTCTGATCATGATAAACCCAAACACTGATGTATTTTATATCCTGTGATTTCTCTGACTGTATATCAAAAACATACAAATCTAACGGATCATAATCTTTAGAATATTTATTCAGATAAGCAGAATTTAAATTTAGAACTGTCAATTTGCCATACATTTCGATAGATTTCTTACAAGATCCTTCGATTTTTTCTGAAAAGAATTTTTCCAGCCTTTTACTTAAAGTGAATTCATCAAATTTTGTGAAATCATCATTTTCACATTTATTCAAATAGGCGTTTACAAATTTTTTGCTTATTTCAAGCCTGTTCTGATTAATTTTTGTATTGCTAATTTTACTGTAATATTTTTGCGAAAACATAGATATAGAAAGACACAAAAATCCTGTTGCAAGTATTTTTTTCATTTGTATTTATTTTTCACAAAAATAAAACTTGGAACAGATAAATCAAATCATTTGGAAAAATATATACTAAATAATTATTCTCTTGTAAGCTGATCCAGTTTTTTAAGAAGAGTCGGAATTCTGTAATTGCCATGCATTTTTTCGAGTTTTATTTTAATATCATCAACATCAATTCCCATTGCGGTTAAATAAAGCGGTGTTTTACTTTCGCCACGCAAAACAGCTCTTCTGTTATCATCGGGAGCAGAAAAATCATTTTTTGCAATCCCAACAATTGGAATTTTCTTCTCTAAAGCTTCAAAAAGATAGCCACCCAACCCCATTTTTCCATCGTTGTTTAGGGTTACAAAGCCATCAACAATAATAATATCGTTATGGTGTAATTTAATTCTAGCTAAAAGACTCAAAATGCAGGGAAGTTCCCTTTTATAGAAAGCTCCACTTTCATAATCGGAAATGATGTCTGTTTTTTCTGTAAAAATTTCTTTTTCAGTATCAGAAAACCAGTCTTCAAAAGCTATGCATACTGTTTTTGCAAAATCTTCATAGTAATACGTGTCAAAAGCGTAAATCATTGTTTAGGAATTGAAAAATTCGCCAAAGTGCCATAAAATTCCCGAAGGATCATGTACGAAACATTCTTTTCCCCAATCCATTGTTCGTACAGGGATCAGTTTTACAGTCTCATATTTATCCCAGAGATTTAAAGTCAGAAGTTCTTCCCAATAGGCATCTGCACTTTCCACTTCCACAAAAATCATGATATTTTCTATCCATTCTTTTGAATAGTAATCCTGAAGATAAAATGCAATATCCTGATTTTTAAAGACAGATAAATTATGCTCGAGTACCACTTCTTCAAAACCCAGATCTCTGTAAAAAGCTCTGCTCATTTCAAAGTTTTTTGCTCCTATGAATGGTCTTATAGACTTTATTTTTTGTTTCATTTATATCTACTAAAATTTTCGTTTAAAAAACCTGCAAAATATTCTTGCAGGTTTTGGATTTATTATTTAAAACTTATTTCTTATCAACAACAATTCTCGCTTTTCTGTTGGCGATTTCCCAGGCGGTTGCAAAAACCAGTTGAGTTCTTTTCTGCAACATGGCGTAATCTATTTTTTCGGGATCATCTGTCGGTTTGTGATAATCTTCGTGAATACCGTCAAAATAAAACGCTACAGGAATATCATTTTTTGCGAAATTATAATGATCAGATCTGTAATACAATCTCTGGGTATCGTTTGGATCGTCATATTTATAATTCAGTTCCATATTAACGGTGTTTTTATTTGCAGCTTCGTTAATCACTTTCAATTCAGAACTCAGCATTTCAGAACCAATTACATAAACATAATTTCTCCCTCTGTTTTCAGGATCATCTCTTCCGATCATGTCGATATTTAAATCTACCACAGTGCTTGACAAAGGATAAACCGGATTATCAGAATAATATTCAGAACCAAAAAGACCATGTTCCTCACCGGTTACATGAAGAAATAAGATCGATCTCTTCGGTCCGTTTCCTGCCTTTTTTGCACTTTGAAAAGCTTTAGCAATTTCCATTACAGCAACCGTACCGCTACCGTCATCATCTGCACCATTGTAAACTACCCCGTTTTTTGTTCCTACATGATCGTAGTGCGCAGAAATAACAACAATTTCCTCAGGCTTTTCGCTTCCTTCTATGAATGCCAGAATATTTTCCGAATCGGGTAAACTTCCGCCACCTCTTTGTTTCATGTAATTGGCAGGAACTTTCTGGTAATAAGAACCTAAAACCTTCGGATAAGAAAGACCAAGAGTTTTATAATAATTCACCATATATTCTCCCGCTTTCTTTTGCCCTTTACTTCCTGTATCACGACCTTCCATATCATCTGCAGCAATTACGTAAAGGTTTTTCTTTAAATCTTCAAGCTTAATCGTATGATAGGCAGCCTCAAAAGCTTTACCATTAGTAAATGAGTTTGAATTGATGGATGTCGTTATATTTGGAGTGTTTGTGGTAACTTTTGAAGTTCCGCAACTTGCTACGATAACTGCTGAAAATATAGGAATCAGGAATTTTTTCATTCGTAAATTATTTGTCTAAAAATAACAAAAATTATTTAACTGAGTAACGGTATCGTTTTTTTTATATATTTGATAAACAGTATGAAAAAAAATTACGGATTTAATGATTTTAAGTTTTTCACCGAAATGTCTGAACTTGCTTCAAGACACAACAGCTTCGATCTTTCTCTAGGTTTACCAGATTTTGAGATAGATCCAAGACTCAGACATTATCTGAAAGAATCTGCAGACATGATCAGTCACAGTTATGAATCGCTTGCAGGAAATACTTTGCTTATTGACAATATTATAAAATTCAATTCACAAAGAACCAATAGCTTACATTTAAAAAGAGAAGAAGTAAATATTATTCCGTGCTCTACTTTCGGATTGTATACTTCTCTGAAATCCATTTTAAATTTAGGAGATGAAGTTATTGTTATTCAGCCTTCTTACTATACCTATGCTCCATCAATTGTTTTAAATGGCGGTGTTCCTGTTTATTACGATCTTGATAACGATTTTAGAATAAATTGGGAAAAACTTCAAAACTGTATTTCTGATAAAACAAAAGTGATTATCATTAATTCTCCTCAGAATCCTACAGGAAAAATGTGGACTGCTTCAGATTGGGAACAGCTGTATCAAATCATTAAAGATCAGGAAATTTATATTATTTCAGAAGAAATTTATGATATTTATTGTTATGATGAGATCGAACATTACAGCCCATTTCTGCATCCTGAACTCAAAGAAAGAACATTTTCTATCTTTTCTTTCGGTAAAATGTTTCACGCAACAGGCTGGAAAGTGAGCTATCTTTTAGGTTCAGAAGAACTACTCGATAACTTCAGATGTCACCAACAATATATTTCTTACAGTTCAAATTCACCATGTCAATACGCAATTGCCAAATATCTTGAAGTTTTTGATCCTTCAGAAAATCAAAAAATCATGCAGAATAAAAGGAATATCTTCAATGAACTGACAAAAAACACCGCACTGGAAATTGAACACAAAGCCGAAGGAGCTTTTTTCCAACTCGTTAACTTCAGAAACATTTCTAAAAAAATGACAGATGTAGAGTTTTCTAAATGGCTGACTGTAGAAAAAAAAGTTGCCTGTCTTCCGCTTTCTGCATTTTACAATTCCAGACAAGATTCAGATTATATCAGATTCAGTTTTGCTAAAAAAGATGATGTGATTATTCAGGCTTTAGAACATTTGAAAAAGAATTTGTGATTTTTAAACAATCTTTGTTATTCTGCAGCAATCCTACACAATCCTAAATGCATCGTTGAGATTCCTACGGAATGACAAACATTGTGTTGATTTATTAGATTAAATAAAAAAGCACTACAATATGTAGTGCTTTAATCTATATAATTAAAAATTTATAATGAAAGAACTCTTACATCAATTCTTCTGTTTTTTGCCATACATTCTTCAGTATCATTTGCCTGACAAACAGGATATTGAGAGCCATAACCTTCAGCTTCTACTCTATCTGCAGCAATTCCAAATTCAAGTAATTTTAGTTTTACAGTTTGCGCTCTCAGATTAGAAAGTTTCATATTGCTTGCTTCACTTCCCGAATTGTCCGTATAACCTCCCAATTTTATTTTGAGATTAGGATATGCATTCAAAATTTCAGCTAAATTCATTAATTCATTTTCTGACTCAGTTCTTAAATTACTCGATCCTGTTTCAAAATAAAGATTCTCAATGGTAAACCATGCATTCGGATCTAAAACAGTCTGTCTGTTATTTTTAATCTGATCATACATTGCATAGAGCTGACTTTGGTCTCCTAAAGAAATGGTTTTTCCTCCTTTCAGTTGAATTTTCTGAATGTTCCCTATATTGTAAACAAAATCTCCGTTTTCATTTAACTGTCCAACGATTACCGCAGGAGCAACCACAGTATTATTTCCCGCAATATCTTGAGTGGCAGAATAAGTTGCAATTCCCGTAAGACTTGCAATTTTAGCCTGTCTGTTGGCATCAATTTTATCTTTATGCATGACTGCTAAAGTAGGAGCAATGACTAAGGAAACGATTGACATCAGTTTAATTAAAATATTCATTGAAGGTCCTGAAGTATCTTTAAACGGATCTCCCACAGTATCACCCGTTACCGAAGCTTTATGCGGTTCTGAACCTTTATAATAAGTTTCTCCGTTTATTTTTGCTCCTTTTTCAAAAGACTTTTTCGCATTATCCCAAGCTCCGCCTGCATTGTTCTGAAACATTCCCATTAAAACACCACAAACAGTAGCACCTGCTAAAAATCCTCCTAAAACTTCTGGTCCGAAAATAAAACCTACCAAAAGCGGAGAAATAATAGCAATTGCTCCCGGAAGCATCATTTTTTTGATAGACGCATCTGTAGAAATCGCAACGCATTTTTCGTATTCTGGTTCTGCTTTTCCTTCCAAAATCCCAGGAATTTCTCTGAATTGTCTCCTTACTTCTTCTACCATCGCCATTGCAGCCTGTCCCACCGCAGTAATAGCCAATGATGAAAATATAAAAGGAATCATCCCTCCAACAAATAAACCTGCCAAAACATCGGCTCTATAAATATCAATACTATCAATACCGGCAATTCCCACAAAGGCAGCAAATAAAGCCAAGGCTGTTAAAGCTGCGGAAGCAATAGCAAAACCTTTCCCTGTTGCTGCAGTGGTATTACCTACCGCATCCAGAATATCTGTTTTCTCACGCACTTCTTTTGGAAGCTCACTCATTTCGGCAATTCCTCCTGCATTATCTGCAATGGGTCCGAATGCATCAATTGCTAACTGCATTGCTGTTGTTGCCATCATTCCTGCTGCCGCAATCGCAACACCATACAATCCTGCACAGAGATAAGAACCGTAAATTCCGCCTGCCAAAACAATGATGGGTAAAAATGTAGATTCCATCCCAACTGAAAGTCCACCGATAATATTGGTTGCATGACCTGTAGAAGATTGTTTCACAATACTTTGAACAGGTCTTTTTCCCATTGCTGTATAATATTCTGTAATAATACTCATTAAAGTTCCTACAATCAAACCTACCATGATTGCTCCGAAAACGCCCATTTTTGTAAATTCAAGTCCACGCAATACCATTTTTTCCGGTAACAGATAATTGACAAGAAAGTATGAAGAAATTGCCGTAATCACAATACTTCCCCAGTTCCCAAGATTTAAAGCATTCTGAACACTCAAGGTGGAAGAATCTTCATTATCACTTATTTTAACGAATAATGTCCCGATCATCGAAAAGATAATTCCCGTTCCGGCAATTAACATCGGCAAAAGAATAGGTGCAAAACCGCCAAATGAATCCTCGGAAAGCGTTTCTCTTCCTAAAACCATGGTTGCCAAAACAGTTGCTACATAAGACCCGAATAAATCGGCTCCCATTCCTGCAACGTCACCTACATTATCACCTACATTATCTGCAATGGTTGCAGGATTTCTGGGATCATCTTCTGGAATTCCCGCCTCTACTTTTCCCACCAAATCTGCTCCTACATCGGCTGCTTTAGTGTAAATACCACCTCCGACTCTGGCAAATAATGCGATAGATTCTGCACCCAGAGAAAATCCTGTAAGAATTTCTATTGTTCTTTCCATCTCATGAGAATCTACCAATGAATTGGGAGCAAAAATTTGTTTAATTATTAAATACAAAGCTCCTAAACCTAAAACCGCCAAACCTGCAACACCCATTCCCATTACAGAACCACCTGCAAAAGAAACTTTTAATGCTTTCGCAAGTGAAGTCTTCGCAGCTTCTGCAGTTCTTACATTTGCTTTTGTGGCAATTTTCATCCCGATGAATCCTGCCAAAGCAGAAAATACGGCTCCGATTACAAAAGCAATACTAATACTCCAATGAGAATTTTCGTTGGTTGTTCCCATAATTGCCAATAAAACAGCAACAATGATCACGAAATAAGTTAAAATTTTGTATTCAGCTTTCAGAAAAGCCATAGCTCCGTCAGCAATGTGTCCGCTGATTACTTTCATGCGTTCATTTCCTGCATTCTGTCTGGTTACCCAATTGCTTTGAAGAAATGTATAAAGTAAAGCGATAACACCAAAAATTGGTACTAAATAAAATAAGTTCATAGTTTAATATTTTTTGGTAATAGATTATTAAATATAATAAATAATTCTATTCATAAATTGAAAAATATTAAAAAGTCATTAAAAAAATTAAATCCATAAGATTAAATCAGGAGTAAAATGTAGATATTTAAGATGAATTGCTACTATTTATAACTTTTTATTTAATGGAAAATCAGCTTGATTAAGTCCATAAAAAAGAGCAAATGAAAACTCATCTGCTCTTCTATATTTATAATTATAAATAAATTCTATCCTCCGAATTTACTTGCGTAATCATTTTGAGAGGCTACAATTACTTTTCTTGCATGTTCAGCTCCGTAAACTTCCTGAATTCTGCATTTTGCAGGCTCATCCGGAAGGTTTTTATACGTTAAAAAGTAATGCATCAATCTTTTAATTTCAGCTTCAGGAAGTTCTGCAATATCTCTGAAATGTCCGAAAGCATGATCGCTTACCATTACTGCAACAATTTTGTCATCAGCTTCGCCACCGTCAATCATTTTAAAACCACCGATAGGAATAGCTTCCATCAACAATCCGCCGGAATGAATGTTGTGAGAACTTAAAACACAAATATCCAAAGGATCGTGATCTCCCATTGTAACGTCATCTGCACCACTTTCTACAGCCAGTTTCATTACTTCTTCGTTGCAATATGTTCTTGGTACAAAACCGTATAATGCCGGAATAATATTTGAAAATTTCTGAGGTCTGTCTACCTTTAAATATCCTGTAGCTTTATCAATTTCATATTTAATAGTATCTGAAGGAACAATTTCCACGAAAACGTTGACAACGTTTGGCGCATCTTCTCCTGCAGAAATCCCATGCCACGGATGTGCTTTAAAATTTGGAATCATTTATATTTATTTTTTATAGTTTAAGCAATTATTAAAACTTCTCTTCTTAAATCTTCGATGGTTGCCACAATGTAGTCGTCCCCATTCATATAATTCATGATAAAAACGGTTTTAAACTCATCAAGATTCGGATTGTTATTAAGACTTTTGTACGTTTTATGAAGTAAATCTATTACCGCATTTTTAGAATCTACAATATTCTGCCAAGCGTTTCTTGTAAGATATAACTGTTGGGATGAATTGTATTCAAACTCTTCATTAATCGTTTTTTCCGTTAAAAATATAAACTCATGAGCAGCAAGACCTTTGTCAAATTTCTGGATAAGATTAGACGGTTTTATTCTCTCTAAAAAAAGAGTCATTCTTTCGTAGGAATGCGTTTTGTTCTCAGAATTTGATTTTACGGAAAGTAATTTAATTTCCTGATTTTTCAACTTGATATAAGTATATACAAACTGTCTCAGCAAAACCAAAAAAGGAATCGCTACAATTAATGCAAAAGCATACGGTAAATAGTCTGAAAAATCTTTCATATTTTGAGGAAGCAAAATTACTAAATATTTGTTATTTAATTGCTATTTTAAAAAGTTTTAATAAAAGCTGTTTTTATAACCGTTTACAGCGCATAAGAATTCACTGAAATGATTTCATTTAATATAAATTTAAAGTAATTTTACATCTCTGAAATCTAAAAATTGCTAGATGTCGTTAAAAAATTATATCTCAAAATTAATTTTCACAGCTAAAATAAGTCACAGTGTAAAATCGTGGATTTCATTTATTGTGAATTCAAAAAGATACAGTTCCAGACTTGAAAAAGGCAATCTCGATCTTAGAAACAACGAAACTTTTGTTTATCATTTAAAAATCGGAAAGACAAAAACTGATCTTTATCTGAGAACATTTAAGGGAGATATCGGTGTTTTTTATGAAGTTTTCTGGAAAAAAACGTATGCTAAACATCTTTCTCTGATAAAGAAAAATCCAAAAGTTATTATAGATTTGGGTGCACATATTGGCATAACCTCTATTTATCTGTCCGAAAAATATCCTAATGCAAAAATATATGCTGTAGAAGCTTCTGCAGAAAATTTTGAAATGCTTAAAAACAATACGAAATCATTTAAAAATATTGTCTGTATCAATGCTGCTGCCTATTTTGAAGACGGATTTGTAAATTTTAGTGATAGCGAAATATCTTACAATCAGAAAATTTCAGAAACAGGTGTTTCCACAAAAGCAATTTCGATAGAAAGTTTAAAGAAGAATTTTGGAATTGATCAGGTAGATCTTATGAAAATTGATATTGAAGGTGGTGAAATAGGTTTACTCAGCAAAGAAAATACCTGGTTATCAAGTGTTGAAAATATTATTATTGAAATTCATCATCCTTATCAATCATCAGATTTAAGTAAGGATTTGAAACCGTTTGGATTTACTATAAAGAGAGATAAAGACTCAGTTTTTACGCTTACCAAAGATTAGTATTTTACTTTTTAAACAAAGATTTGAAAAGATATTTAGGATTTAATAATCTGATCAACAAATCTTTATTAGAATATTCAACTACAGGAAAAGGTTTTAATTCAGGACGAAAGCCCCGGAAAAATTCTTCAACATTTGGTAATTCGCTGCCCTCAAAATCAAAAATCTTTGTCTCTATATTTTTTTTAATGGTTTCATCTATAAGAAGAGAAGCTCCTGAAATTTTCACGTAATTTTTATCATTAAATGTACCCAATAAAGCGTTGGTTTTTTCATCCGAATAAACTGCAATAACATTGATAATCTGATTTTTATAATAATAAGCTTGAAAAAAGACCAATCCTGAAAGATATAGTTTTTTAAAAAGTTTTATAAAATCTACAATATCGCTGTCTTTATCTGCCCCTAATAAATTAGTCTGCATGAATTTCTCAGCATTATCAAAACCGATCACTTTTATCTCAGATTTATTTAAAATTTCTGTTTCAGAGCGCAGTTTGCGTTTTCTTTTGGGAGAATATTTTGAGTAGACATTCTCATAAGAATCAGGATAAATAAGGTAATTTTTTTTCTTTTTTAAATTTATTTGGAAGTGATTATTATCATTAAAAGGATATATTCTCGTCAGGTAATTTCTCTCTAAATAGCATAGAAATTGTGTATTGATTTCTACAGAATCTGTAGGCGAAAATACTCCCAATTGCTGACAAAGCTTAGGATTAATTACAAATTTAAATCCATATTTAATTACAAAGGGAACCGGCATTACCGCTTCGTAATCATTATAAACCAACAGTTCCCATTGTTTATCTGAAGTAATATCCAGAAAATCTTTTGTTGCAGAATATTTCCTCTGTTGAGAATTTTCTAAACAGAGGGTGTATTTTTCAAAATCTATTTCATGATATGGTAGTCGTTTAATCATAATAGGTTTTCGTCTGCGAAACTTAAATAAGAGTTTTGAATAATAATAAGATGGTCTAAGAGCTGAATATTCATTAAATCCCCGGCTTCTTTTATCTTTTTCGTGATATGAATATCTTCTGAGCTTGGTTTAAGATTTCCTGAAGGATGATTGTGGGCAACAATAATTCCTGTTGCAAAATGATCTAATGCGTTTTTGAATAGTATACGAATATCAACAATCGACTGATTGATTCCTCCTTGCGTAAGCTGCGAAATATGAATTACTTTGTTACTCTGATTCAGAAAAATTGCCCAAAATTCTTCCGTCCGAAGATCAGCCAAATGAAGTTTCAGAATCTGATAAGCATCATTGCTGCTTGAAATTTGGGGCTTTTCAGGAATTTCCTGCGATGCTCTCCGTCTTCCGATTTCTAAAGCAGTTGCAATAGAAATGGCTTTCACTTCGCCTACTCCTTTAAATTTCGTTAAATCTTTTATCGTCAATAAACTCAGTTGATGCCAATTATTATTTACCGACGCCAGGATTTTTCTTGCCAGTTCTACCGCAGTTTCGTCACGGCTTCCGCTTCCCATAATGATGGCTAAAAGTTCGGAATCTGAAAGTGAATTTCTGCCTTTCAGTAAAAACTTTTCTCTCGGTCTGTCGTCTTCAGCAAGAAATTTTATAGACATTTGTATTTATTGGAAAAATTAAAGGATTATAGGATTAAATGATTTTCTAATAAAAAGCATACAATACAACTGGCTTCTTTGATTGGTCGATATATTTTGCAGTTTCACTAAAAGCAACTTTGGAAAGCATAGGACAACCCAGACTTAAACAGGCCGGATTTGCTGATTCCTTATCCGGAATACAATCATAAGAATGAAGAACAATTGCACGCTGCATTGCATTGCTGTTGGTAGAATCTAACCCCTGCAATCTGTAAGATTTTCCAAATTTACCTGCATAGCTTTCTTTGATTTCATATTTTCCCAAAGAAGACTGATAAGAACCTTCTTTATTAGAAAACTTCAATGCGGAAGAATTAGAAATTACAGAACCGGAACCATGAGAAACTATTGCTTTCTGTAAGATTTTATTATTTTTTAAATCATAAACAAAATACCTGTATTTCCCAGAATGTTTTTTAAAATTAATAAAAACAGCAACTTCCTGATTATAATTTTTACCTTTCAGAAAATCTTTAATTTCAGAAATTCTGGTTTCAGGTAAAATAACACGGCTTTGCTGAGATTGTGTTTTGGAACAGCAAATAATAAAAAGAAACAGGAAAATAAATTGTTTCATCATCAAAAATTGTGTTTTTATTCTATAATCATTCCGTCTTTCATTACAAGTTTTCGGTCTGTAATTTCAGCTAAATTGGGATTGTGTGTTACAATAACGAAAGTCTGATTGTATTTATCTCTTAAATCAAAAAATAATCTGTGTAAATCGTCTGCATTTTTTGAATCTAAATTTCCTGTAGGTTCATCTGCATAAATGATTTTCGGAGAATTGATTAATGCTCTCGCAACAGCAACTCTCTGCGCTTCCCCACCGGAAAGCTGATTGGGTTTGTGATGTAATCTTTGTGCAATTTTCAGGTCATCAAACAAATCATACGCTTTTTCAGTAGCTTCTTTTTCGTTGGCTCCGGCAATTTTTGTAGGAATTAAAACATTTTCTAATGCTGTAAATTCCGGAAGAAGCTGATGAAACTGAAATACAAAACCAATATTCTGATTTCTGAATCTTGAAATCTGCTTATCAGTCATATTAATAAAAGACTGACCGTTCAGCTCAATCTGTGTATTGTATTTCGAAGTATTGGAAGGTGAATCAAGTGTTCCCAGAATCTGCAAAAGTGTAGATTTTCCCGCTCCGGATTCTCCAACTATAGAAACCACTTCACCTGCTTTTATATGAAGATCTACCCCTTTCAAAACTTCCAGATCTCCATAAGATTTATGGATATTACTTGCTTTAATCATGCTTCAAAAATAGTGATTTTTTTTGCTTTTAAGTTCTAAAAAATGAGCTTTAGCATCAAATTATTTTATATCTTTTTAATAACAATACGGAAGGTAGTGCCCTTCCCGACTTCAGTCTGCGAAATTTTAATATCACCATTATGATATTCCTGTACTACTCTTTTCGCTAGCGACAAACCCAGCCCCCAACCGCGCTTTTTTGTAGAATAACCCGGTTTAAAAGCATTTTGAGCCTGATATTTTGTCATTCCGCTTCCATTGTCTTTTACTTCTACCAAAATATTTTTGTTGCGTTCAAAAACCGACATCTGCAAAACTCCCTGTCCTTTCATCGCATCTACTGCGTTTTTTACTAAATTTTCAATCACCCAGCTCATCAAAATTTTATTGTGAGGAATTAAAACATTGTAAGTAGGAAGCAAAAGGGTAAAGTTGATTTTTTTTGAAATTCTCGTCTTCAGATAATCGTAGTTTTCCTGAATAGTTTCATTAAAATTAATATCATTCAGCTCCGGAACAGAACCAATTTTAGAAAATCTCTCAGAAATAGTTCTCAGTCTTTCAATATCTTTTTCAATTTCTATAACACCGTCAGAATCGGGATTTTCCAGTTTCATAATTTCCATCCAACCCATCATAGAAGATAGCGGAGTTCCGATCTGGTGCGCTGTTTCCTTAGCCAAACCTGCCCAAAGATAGCCTTCATCTGTTTTTTTTACTGTTCTTAAAAACCAAAAAGAAAATAAGAAATAGCATAAAATAAATGATCCCAGAAGAACAGGAAAATACTGGAGATTATTAAGCATCTTTGAATTGTCATAATAAACAAACTGATCATTCCCGCCCTGAACTTTTATCTCAATAGCAGGATATTTTTTTTCCATTCTTTTTGCCAGATCAACTATTTGCTTAGAATCATCACCTATTTCTTTTGATAAATGTTTGTATTCTATAATCTGATCATTTTTATCTAAAATAATCACAGGAATTGTGGTATTGGAACTGTAAATGGCGAGAAGTAATTCCTGAACTTCTAAACTTGGCGTAACATCCTGCTGAAATTTTATTGCTTTCACCAAAATATCAACTCTTTTTACTTCTTCTCTCTTCAGATAATTCACGACCAATGTAGAGGCAATTACAATTGCTACTACAACCAAAGTCATCAAAGAAAAAATAAACCAGTTGTTGAATCTGGAAAAAATGGATCTTTTTTTCAATTGTATTATTTTAAAACATTTAAAATCTTCTGCAGCTCTGTACTGCCACTTCCTTCATAATTGTTGATGATAATGGAATAAACATATTTTTTACCATCTTTTGAAGTGTGATATCCTGCATAGGATTTTGTATCTCTCATCGTTCCGCTTTTCATCTTCATGCCATTATCCTGAGTAGGAAATCCGTCATAATAAGAATCAAACCAAGGTTGTTTTTTAGCATACAGCAAAGCCTGAACTTCTGCTTTTGCAGAAACGTAGTTTTGAGGAGAAAGTCCGCTTCCATCGGCAAAATTAATCATGCTCGCATTAATTCCTTTAGATTTCCCAGAATTCTCTCAGATAGGAAACTCCGCTTTTGAAACTTGAATCTCCTTTCTTTTCTTTTCCTAAAGTTTTAATTAAATTTTCTCCGTACATATTCACACTTTTTCTCAAAAACCAGTAAACAATTTTATCTAAAGTTGGTGATTCGTATGTTAAAATGATGTTCTTTTTGGGTGTATCTAAAGCTTTCTTACCATCCAGTTCAAGTAAAGAATTTGTAATCACTTTTCCTGAAAATTCAACTCCGGAATCATTCAGCCATTTTTGAATTTCTACGCCCAACTGCATTGGTGGATTGGGAACAGAACCTGAAACCGTGGTCACTTTTCCGGCAGGTAAACTTCCGTTAATTAAAGCAACATCAGAATAAGGAGCGGTAAAAACCAGACTTTGATCTGAACTTCCTGCTGCTTTCAGATCGTTCAGCCATTTTATTCCTGCTAAAGGATAAGAAAAGCTTTTAAAATCTGTCCCATTAATATTAATATCAAACTGATTTTCTCTCCAGTTCACCCCCCAAACTCCCGCTCCGTAATAATTCCCCCAAATCGTCCCATGGCCAACCTCCCGGAATGGTTTGATGATCAAAATATGTATCATCGATAATTAAATCACCGGAAATTTTTATAATTCCTGATTTTTTTATAGCATCTAATAGTTTTTGTTTGAAATTTTCAGGTTTATATCCTTCATACCTCCAACTTCCTAAAGTAGGATCTCCGTTTGATGTGACGAAAAGATTTCCATTCAGATTTCCATTTGAAATTGTTCCAGAATAAGCTGAAGTAGTTGTATAAGTATAATTTTTACCTAAAGCTTCTAAAGCTACAGCAGCAGTAAAAATTTTCTGTGTAGACGCCGTTGAAAGTCCTTTATTTCCCTGATATTCATACACTAAGTTTCCGCTTTCATCCGATACGTAAAATGACAGATTAGACGAAACCGCTGCTGAAGAATTCATCAGTTTTTTGGTTGCTTCATCTAATTTCTGACTGATATTCTGAGCAAAAATAATTTGTGATGATAAGGTAAGTATTGCAAATGTTTTTTTCATTATTATCAGCTTATAAATCCTGAAATTTCTTTTTCAAAGACCCAAGTATCATTAATTTTTTTAAGTATTATCCTTGATCCATTTCCGCAAAGTCCGCCACAATAATAGCCATAATTGATAACCACTCTTTTTTTATCTAACGAGAATAAAGGTTTTCCTACAAACATAAAGCCTTTATCGTCATATCTGTTATTAAATTCTGCCCAAAATGATTTCCCTTCAGATTTATAACTTAATAGTTTTTCAATATGAACAATTCTTAAGTTTAAAATGTATTTTGGATTTAATAAAAAATCTTTGGAATTTGAAAATTGATCCATTATATAAATAATATCTTTATCTTTAAAATAATTAGAAAGTAATTTTTTATCAAAATATCGATCTGTTTTTACATTAGGATCTTCAGTAATTATTTTTATATCTTTCTTATATTGGAAAACATTGCCGTTTTGGATTACATAGTTAATAACTGCATAAATTTCCTCATCAGATATTTGAGATTTTTGTGCATTTGAAAAAGAAAAGCAAAAAAATAAGACCAATAATATAATCTTGCTCATGACTATGAAATTTGAGAACCTGCTTCTATTTCGTAAGGTTCTTTTCCTTTTTCAAAAATTCTTGTAAGCTCACTTCCTTCAACGGTAATTTTATTGTCAATTCTTCTGATCCAGTTTCCTTCCCGAAGTCCTATAACTTTGATATCATTTTGAGTTAAAAACTCCTTAATTCTGGTCTCACGAGTTTCCCCGTTATGTTTCAATTCCGGATTTGGATCAAGATAATGCGGATTGATATTAAAAGGAACCAATCCCATACAATCAAAACTTGAAGGATAAACAATTGGCATATCATTGGTCGTTTTCATATTTTGTCCGCCAATATTGCTTCCTGCGCTGCATCCTAAATAAGGTTTTCCGCTTTCTACATTCTGTTTTAGAACTGACATCAGATTTTCTTCATGGAGTATTTTCACCAGCAAAAAAGTATTTCCGCCTCCTGTAAAATATCCTTTGGCATTATTCAGAGCTTCAGTTTTATCCTCAAATTCATGGAGACCTCTTACTTTGATATGAATTGTTTCAAAAAAAGAACGTACTTTTTGCGTATAATCTTCATGAGAAATACCTCCCGGTCTCGCAAAAGGGATGAAAATAATTTCGTCAGTTCCTTTATATAATGATATCAATTCTTCTTTAAGATAATCAAGATATTCTCCGCCAAAAAGTGTGGAAGTAGATGCTAATATGATGTTCATTAAGTTTAATTTTTAAATTACGATTTTGTATTCCAAATAAGAACTGAAAGAATTTTAATCTTCCATTCCAATTCATAGCAAATATAACTAAAACTGATAATTCATAGCTGATAATCGGTTACTCAATTACAAAGTATTCATTATCTTTGCCGCAATAAATCTATTATACAAAATGAAATTTTTTATTGACACTGCTAATTTGGAGCAAATTAAAGAGGCTAAAGATCTTGGAATTCTGGATGGTGTAACAACCAACCCGTCATTGATGGCAAAAGAAGGAATTCAGGGAAAAGAAGCCATCATGAATCATTATAAAGCAATCTGCGAAATTGTAGACGGAGATATTTCTGCGGAAGTACTTTCTACAACCTATGAGGAAATGATAAAAGAAGGTGACGAATTAGCAGCAATTCACCCGAATATTGTGGTTAAAATCCCAATGATAAAAGATGGTATCAAAGCTTTAAAATATTTTTCTGATAAAGGAATTAAAACCAATTGTACATTAATTTTCTCTGCAGGACAGGCTCTTCTTGCTGCAAAAGCGGGTGCTACTTATGTTTCGCCTTTCTTAGGAAGATTAGATGATATTTCTACAGACGGTTTGGGTCTTATCCAGGAAATCAGATTGATTTTTGATAATTATATGTATGAAACTGAAATTTTAGCAGCTTCAATTCGTCATTCTATGCACATTATCGACTGTGCGAAAATCGGAGCTGATGTAATCACTTCACCACTTCCTCCGATTTTGAGTTTATTAAAACACCCTTTAACAGATAGCGGATTAGCTCAGTTTGTTGCAGATTCTCAGAAATTAGCATAAAATTTAATCTGATATGAATTTCGGCGCGGAAACTTTGTTTCCGCGCCGTAATTTTTTAATCTTCAATATTTTTGATAACCTTACAGGGATTTCCGACTGCAACTACACCCTCAGGAATATCTTTTGTTACTATACTTCCTGCACCAATTACAGAATTATTTCCTATTGAAACTCCGGGTAAAACCACAACATTTCCGCCAAACCAAACATTGTCTCCAACAATTATAGGATGTGCATATTCCAGACCCCTATTTCTCTGTTCAGCATTTAACGGATGTCCTGCTGTATAAAAACTACAGTTCGGACCAATAAAAACATTGTCTCCGAATTTCACTTTTGCACAATCTAAAATAGTGAGATTATGATTGGCATAAAAGTTTTTACCCAATTCAATATTATAGCCGTAATCACACCAGAAATCAGGTTCGATGATCAGATTTTCCTTATAATTTTTAATAATTTTTTTTATTAAATTCTTTCTTTTTTCTATATCTGAATTTTTTAGCTGATTATATTCCAGACATAAATCTTTACAGATCATTCTTTCATTCAAAAGTTCAGGATCGTAATTGGCATCGTACAAAAGTCCGTTTTTACATTTTTCTTTTTCAGTCATATTACATTAAATTTTGTGATTGTATTTGGGTTGCATTCTTTCAACATTTAAACAAAGAAAAAATTATTCCCTTACAATTTAATAATTAAAATTTGATAACTCTGCATAAAAAAACCTCTCAAAAAGAGAGGTTTCAATTATTTAAATTCAGAAAATTACAGTAACAACGTTAAAGGATTTTCTAAATAAGTTTTTAATGTCTGTAAGAATTGAGCTCCTGTAGCACCGTCTACAACTCTGTGGTCACATGCTAATGAAAGCTTCATCAGATTTCCTACTACAATTTGTCCATCTTTTACAATTGGCTTTTCAACAATAGCACCTACAGAAAGAATTGCAGAGTTTGGCTGATTGATGATACTTGTGAAAGTTTCAATTCCGAACATTCCTAAATTTGAAATTGAGAATGTAGAACCTTCCATCTCATTAGCTTTAAGACCTTTAGATTTTGCTCTTCCTGCCATATCTTTTACAGCTGCAGAAATCTGAGTGTAATTCATCTGGTCTGTATTTTTCAATACCGGAACCACCAATCCGTCAGGAATTGCTACAGCTACTCCCACATTGATGTTTCCTCTGTGAATTACTTTATCTCCTGCCCAACTGGAATTTACTTGCGGATGTTTTCTTAAAGCAACTGCTGTAGCCTTAATAATCATATCGTTAAATGAAATTTTTGTATCAGGTAAAGAGTTGATTTCTTTTCTTGCCTCAATTGCTTTATCCATGTTGATTTCAACCATCAGATAATAATGAGGAGCAGTAAATTTACTTTCAGAAAGACGTTTTGCAATAATATTTCTTACCTGAGAATTCGGAGTTTCTGTATCTTCTCCCTGAACAAAACTTAATGCAACCTGAGCTGCAGCATTATTTTGAGCCGGAGCTTGCTCTGCTTTTTGTGAAGGCTGATAATTTTCAATATCTTTTTTCACAATTCTTCCGTTTTCACCAGAACCCTGCAGAGTGTTGATATCAACTCCCTTTTCCTGAGCCATTTTTTTAGCTAAAGGTGAAATTGCAACTCTGTCTGATGAAGAATTGTTTGCTGATTGTGAAGCTGGCTTTTCTTCAGATTTTTCAACAGATTTTTCTTCGGCTGGTTTACTTTCAGATTTTGAAGCTTGTTTTGGAGCTCCAACTCCTGAAACATCAGTTCCTTCCGGACCTATCATTGCAAGAACAGAATCTACAGGTGCAGCACCTCCTTCCTCAACACCTTGCTTTAGCAAAACACCATTATATTCGGATTCAAAATCCTGAACTGCTTTATCTGTTTCAATCTCAGCAAGAAGATCACCTTCTTTTACTGTATCTCCGACGTTTTTGTGCCATTTCGCCACTTTACCTTCCGTCATTGTATCAGAAAGTCTTGGCATTGTGATGACTTCTACTCCTTCAGGAGCTTCTGCAGAAGTTTCTTCAGTTTGTGAATCACTGTTTTCGTTGGTGGATTTTTCTTCTGATTTATTTTCTGTAGATTCATCATTGG